>CM075516.1:0-17656 GCA_037952925.1 Lithobates clamitans | reverse complement strand
ACAGGACATAGTTTAGGTAGAATGCCGGTTTTGGGGACCGGTGGTAAAGGTTAAAGTCCTTTTGTCCTGAAGCCTTGAGTAGGGGTTAGGCTACAGTCTCCGGCTTACAAGACCGGTGCTTTAGTTTAAGCTATCAAGGCATAGCTTTTACTTGGACTTGCACCAAGAGATGCTGGCGCCTAAGACCAGTGGAGGGCTCTTTTCCTTTAAAAGCTGAAGAATTGAAGATATATAAATCTCATGCAAATATGTATAAATCTTATGTAGGGGATTCTAGTGTGTAAGGATATACTTCATATATAAGAATATATCAAATTTAATATTTTATATTATAGATATGAAGTATAAATATAAAATATATATGATATATAAGATTATAAATTTAATATCTCATAGGTGTGAATACAATATATTGTACAGGCGTATATAGCCAATTGTATGGTATACTAAAATATTACATACATATAATAGACATAAATTTATATATAAGAATACAAATTTATATCCTATAGGCAAAGACTTTATTGAGCAATTAATTATAAATACAAGATTCTTATAATATAATTTGTCTATTGCGGGGAGGCCCCATAGTAGGGTTCTGTAATTCTAGGGGTTAGGCATTACAGATACCCTGTGGGGGAGGGTGAGGCCCTACAGCAATTATTCCCATAAACCTTAATCTCGGGGGGGGTTTTAAGGCAAACTATCGGAAAATCGTTGTGGGGGGGGAAAGGGGGGGGTAACGCGAAAAATTTGTAAAAACGCTGAAAATTGCAAGGTAAAAGGGGGGAGACTTAGAAGTATGATGATAAAGCATTATGTCAGTCTAGCATTAATTAAAATGCAGCATACAAGAGATATGTTAATGTATGCAACTTGGATTAAACAGTTATGTCATTTTGACATTAATTAAAATGTGTCATACAAGGGACAATGGTGATGCGTGTAACCTGGACTAAATAGTGGGGTCTTATTGTTTAGCCGTGAGTCCACTATGAGTGGTTGCTAACCTGGACCGTTAGTCCAACCCGGTTGTTTAGGAGTGAGCCCACTGGGAGTAGCTGATGAAAGGACCCCAAAAAAAACTACCAATAGTTCTAGCTGTCATTAAGTGGCCTGAGCTTGTATACAGGTATTTAACGCATAGGAGGGTTACCTTTTAAAATGCATTTTGGACCCGATTATGCGAGATAAGTCCATAGATTCACATCCGTCAGTTACCTTCTAAAGGGCAAGAACTGTTACTCTACAATCGAGGTCCATTGGAAGGTTAACCAGCTCCCTAGGCCCGAACCATGGCTGGTTGACGGGGGTACGATAGGGCTGATGTATAGGCGTCATGTGTCATTTTACAGTGTTGAGGGCTGGTTTATTTATGTTGTAGATAAGTTATTATGCAATTAATCAGTTTATGCTTATATGAGATTGTCCATGGTAGTGGATTAAGGAAGATAGTTATAAGGGTCTGAGAGATCTCGTGCAAGTTAAGGTCTCACCTTGATAATATGAATGAAGCATTCAATAAAGGGGTAGATGTGGGATGTAACCTTAAAGGTGTTAAATTAATCAGTTTAGAGGTAGAGCATTACATTTTATTGGTAGAATTGAGGAATTTGGGAGATCCAGTTGGACTCACTTAGGAATGAGATCTGCATAAGGATTAGCAAGGGAAGGTCCAATCTAGTATACATAATATGGGCTTTCGCAAACATATATTAAGGAAGTTATTTTATGGTCAGGTTATTAATGTGTTATAATTATCACTTGTTTATTGGGTATGATAAGCTTGGTGTAAATAATTTAATGTTTATTATACATAGTATGTAGATTATACATATAGTACAATATTACATTAATGTTCGTTTACATTGTGTATGTGTATCTTAGATTATAGTTGTAATACATACATTATCTTATGGTATTACTGTTTTATTATGTCCATATATTTATGAATGATTATTACACATTAAGTATAAGTCTAAAGATTTGTATGGTTTACTTAAGATCTATTTTATATTACTATAGATGATGATTATACATAAGTAATACTATATATTACTATAGATGATGATTATACATAAGTAATATTATATATTACTATAGATGATGATTATACATAAGTAATATTATATATTACTATAGATGATGATTATACATAAGTAATATTATATATTACTATAGATGATGATTATACATAAGTAATATTATATATTACTATAGATGATGATTATACATAAGTAATATTATATATTACTATAGATGATGATTATACATAAGTAATATTATATATTACTATAGATGATGATTATACATAAGTAATATTATATATTACTATAGATGATGATTATACATAAGTAATACATATGTCCTATTGAATATGAGGTAGTGTAAATTTATGTCCTCTCTCAGTTAAACTTTGAGAAGCTTGTTCTCTAAGAGGCCTAGTGTTGGGATAAGAAGGACAAAAATTAAAAAGTATAGTCCTGAGGTGATTTGGCCGATGACGATAAAAGGGTCTTCTACTGGTTGTCCACCAATTCATGTAAGAATAGCTGTGTTAGCAATTAGGGTTCAGAAGAAGATTTTAGCAATTGGGCGGAATATAAGTGAGCGAAGTTTGGAGGTGTGAATGATAGGCATTAGGAAGAGGATTAAGATTGAAAATAGGAGGGCGAGGACGCCACCCAGTTTATTAGGGATAGAGCGGAGGATAGCATAGGCGAATAGGAAATATCACTCCGGTTTAATGTGAGGGGGTGTAACTAGGGGATTAGCGGGTGTGAAGTTGTCTGGGTCCCCTAGGAGATTTGGAGCAAAGGTTGATAGGGCTGCTAAGGCTCCGAGTATAATAGTGAAGCCAAATAAGTCTTTGTAGGAGAAGTACGGATGAAAAGAGACTTTATCTAAGTTTGAATTTAGGCCTGTTGGGTTAGATGAACCCGTTTGATGGAGGAAAAGCAGGTGGATTATGCTTGCTGCGGCAATGATAAATGGGAGGATGAAGTGAAAAGTAAAGAAACGAGTAAGGGTAGCGTTGTCTACTGAAAACCCCCCTCAAATTCATTGAACAAGGTCAGAACCGATGTATGGGGCGGCTGAGAGAAGATTAGTAATTACTGTGGCGCCTCAGAATGACATTTGGCCCCATGGCAGGACATAGCCTACAAAAGCTGTGGCTATTACCAGAAATAGTAGGATTACGCCGATATTTCATGTTTCTTTATATAAATATGAGCCGTAATAGAGGCCTCGGCCGATGTGGAAATAAATACAGATAAAGAAGAATGATGCTCCGTTAGCATGGAGATTTCGTAGAAGTCAGCCATTATTAACATCACGGCAGATGTGAGCGATAGATGAGAATGCAAGAGAAGTGTCGGCTGTGTAGTGTATGGCTAAGAATAGGCCAGTGACGATTTGTGCAACTAGGCATACTCCGAGGAGTGAGCCAAAGTTTCATCAGGATGAGATATTGGCGGGGGAGGGCAGATCGATAAATGAGCCGTTAATAATTTTAAGAAGAGGGTGGGATTTTCGTATTGTAGGGGCCATAAGTTTTTGTAGTTGAATAACAACGATAGTTTTTCGAGCTATAAGTTTAGGTTAAAGTCCTGGCAGAAACAGATGATTATAGAATTATGTCTATTAGTAGGGTTGTTAGCTGTAGCTTCAAATCCATCGCCTTATTATGCGGCTTTAGGATTAGTTGGAGGTTCAGGAGTTGGGTGTTTAGTATTAATGAAGTGAGGAGTAAGTTTTCTATCTTTAGTATTATTTCTTGTGTATTTGGGTGGGATAATGGTTGTATTTGCTTATTGTGCTGCTTTAGTAGCAGAACCTTATCCTGAGGCGTGGGGTAGCCGTGTAGTTGTGGGGTATCTCATAGTATATAATCTTTTATTATTAGTTTTATGAGGAGTGCAGGCGGAACGTGGGGGAGTTAAAGTTTTATTCTCAGGGGGGGGATGAGAGGGGGGGTGTAATGAGTGGTGAGGATTAGGAAATATATTGTGTGATGGGGGGTGAGTCTTGTCTTTTGGGGGATGAGCTTTATTACTAACATTATTTGTAGCTCTAGAGGTGGTGCGGGGGCATAAAGGGAGTGGGGCTTTACGGGCGGTGAGACATTATGACATGGGGTTATATACCTAACTTAAATGGTGGCAGTTGTAAAATAAAGATAGCTCGGGTTAACCCACGAGCTTTAAGATTAGAACTACAAATAGAAGCGTGATAAAGAGGACGGATAGGTAAGTTTTAATTCGGGCGGTTTGAGTGACTCGAACTACTTTAATAGGAGTTATTTGTATTAGTTCCACGAAGGAGGGCCCAATTTTTTTCAATAAGATTGATTCCAGGACGTGGGAAATAAGTTGTCATGCTGAGTTAAGGGTTACGACAGTAATAGTGCGGTGTATCACTTGGTTATAAAATGTAGGATCATATTCTTTAGATGGCACAAAGTCTTTGGGAATAATAGTTCAAAAAACTTTTGTTAAGTCATAGGCAACAGCGAAAGCGGCAACTGTCACAATGAGGGCAGTTAATTTTATATACATTGGTATAGTATGTACTAGGGGATAGTTTGGCAGTGTAGTTTTGAAGATTAATAGTCCTGCAAGAATGGATCCTAGGGCGAGACGTATTAAGGGGTTTAATACTCGACTGTCATTTTCATCACATAAGAGTGTAGGGTTTACTCGAGGTTGTACTATTGAGGCAAAATAAATCAAACGCATACTATAAACTGCGGTAAAGGCAGTAGCAACTAGTGTTAGAAGGAGGGCCATGGAATTGACATAGGATGTGCTTGCTGCTTCAATGATTGCGTCTTTTGAGTAGAAACCAGCTAAGAAGGGGATACCTATAAGGGCAAAGCTTCCGATGGAGAGACAAGTAGTTGTTACTGGAAGTGCACGTTGGAGTCCTCCTATTTTACGAATATCTTGTTCATCATTAATTGAGTGGATGATGAGGCCTGAGCATAAGAATAATATTGCTTTAAAGAATGCATGGGTGCAGATGTGGAAAAAGGCTAGGTATGGAAGGTTAAGTCCAATAGCCACTATTATTAGGCCTAATTGGCTAGAAGTAGAGTAAGCAATAATTTTTTTAATATCATTTTGAACTAAGGCATAAGTAGCAGCAAAGAATGTTGAGATAGCTCCAAGACATAAACAGATAGTTAGGGCTGTAGGGTTTTGTGAGAGGAGGGGATGCATACGGATGAGAAGGAAAATGCCGGCTACTACCATAGTGCTAGAATGTAAGAGGGCTGATACTGGTGTTGGACCCTCTATTGCTGAAGCGAGTCATGGGTGGAAGCCAAATTGAGCAGACTTACTTGCTGCGGCAGTGATAAAGCCAACTAGGAGTAGTGTAGATGGGGGTATAGAGAGAATATATGGAAGGTCTACTGATTGGGCATTCATTATTAATCAGCAAAAAGCTATTAGAAATCCAATGTCTCCTGCGCGGTTGTAGAGAACGGCTTGTAGAGCTGCAGTAGCAGCATCTGATCGAGCGCTATATCAGCCGATTAGCAAGAAGGACATAATCCCTACCCCTTCTCAGCCCAGGAAGAGAAAAAGAAGGTTCCCGGAACAAACAAGAGTAATTATAGCGAGAAGAAAAATTAGTAGATATTTAAAGAATTGATCAATATTAGGGTCAGTTTGCATATATCAAGTAGAAAATTCTAAAATACTTCATGTAACTAGAAAGGCAACAGGGAGGAAAAGAAGGGCATATAAGTCAAATTGTGTAGTGAAGGAAAGGTTGAAGGCTCCTAAACCAAATCATGCTGTGTTGGTGGAGGAGGCTGCATTAGCATCAGAGAGAAAAAGGAACAGAGGGACAAGGGAAATAAAAAATGCCATTTTTACTGCATTTTTGGCTAGTAAATGGAAATTTTTAGTTTGTGAATTAAAGAGGGGGTTTAAAATTAGTACAATGGAAATGATAGTGGTAACGAGAGCGACAGTGTCTGGGCGGGGCATTATTCGTATTGGTGATTAAGACAATACGTGTGAGCAAACCATGGAATCGAACCATGGATGTGAGGAATTAGCAGTTCTCATTACCCCAGGCAGGCTCGGTGGATAAAAGGGATTTAACCTTTATTTCTAGAATCACAATCTAGTATTTTTATTAAACTATACCCACAGAAGATAATTTCTGGGTTAAGGATGAGGAGTAGGCCTGGTAAAATATGTAACAGTAGAAGTAGGTGTTCACGAATTTGGTAGGGGAAGAGGGTTTTGATATGATTAGGTAGAGGGCCTCGTTGGGTAGATCATAGAACATATAAGGTGTAGGCGGTTGTAAAGATAAGATTAAGGGCAACAATTAGAAAGGCTAGGGGGGATCAGTTGAAGAGTGAAATTATAATAAGTACTTCTCCTGCAAAGTTAATTGTTGGGGGAAGGGCCATATTAAGGAGTATAATAATTAGTCATCATGCTCCGGCGAGGGGGAAGATTATCAATGTTCCGCGAAGTAGAATTATAGTTCGGCTATTTGTACGTTCATAGGAGGTATTAGCGAGACAAAAGAGAGCTGAGGAGGTAAGGCCATGAGCAATTATTATTGCTATTGCCCCCGAGTAGCTTCAGGGGGAGGAGATTAAAGCTGCGGCAACTACTAGATTTATATGACTAACTGATGACATAGCAATGAGTGACTTTAAGTCTGTTTGTCGTAGACAGAGGAGCGCGGTTGCTAAAATACCAAGAATAGCAATGAGTATAATAAAAAGGGTTTGATTTAGATTATTTTCTTGAAGGAGGGGGGATGTTCGAAGAATACCGTAACCCCCAAGCTTAAGGAGTGTGCCAGCTAAAATTATAGAGCCTGCAATGGGGGCTTCTACATGAGCTTTAGGAAGTCATAAGTGAAGGCAGTATATAGGTAATTTAACTAGGAATGCAGCATTATAGGTTGCTCAGAATAAGCCTGGGTAATTTGTTAAGGCTTGAGTGATGTGTAGGGTGTGAGTTAAGGTTGGGAGTAAGGAGCCATGAGTAGAATAGAATTTAATGATCCAGATTATTAAGGGAATTGCTCCTATTATTGTATAAAACGCTAAGTATATGCCGGCTTCTAGTCGTCGTTCTTGAGCTCCTCATCGAGTAATGACAATTATAGTAGGAACGAGAGAAGCTTCAAAGAAAATAAAAAAGAGTATTAGATCGGGAGTTGTGAAGGCTAGAAGGGTTGTGAGCTGCAGGAAGGTAATATTAGCAATATAGGTTTGTTGGCGGTTAGTTGGTTCAAGACGTATTTTGCTTTGACTGGCTAGTATAGTTAAAGGGAACAGTCAGCAGGTTAGAATGGCTAGAGGGCCAGAGATTTTATCAATGAGAAATAGGGAATTAGCAAAGTTAAAATCTTGAAGAAAAATTCATGCTAAAGAGAAAAGTGTAATAAGGAAGCCTTGGCCAGTTACTAAGGCTCATAAGTGTTTAGGGGGAGAGAGAAGAATGGTGGGGAATACTGAGATTCAAGCGAAAATAATTATTAGCATTGTAAAAGATTTAAGGTTTTGAGATTGTCGGTGCCGTGGGAGCGGGCTGTAGCAATTATTAGGGATAAGCCTAGTGCCGCTTCACAGGCCGATATTGTTAATATAATTAGGGGGGTTATAAGAGGGCTTGTAGATAGTTGATTAGGCCAGAGGCTGAGGCCAATAAAGATAGTAAGTATTATTCCTTCTAAACATAAGAGGGCGGATAAAAGATGTATACGGTGGAATGATAGGCCTGCAAGAACAATAGAAAATATTATAATTAAAAGAATAATCACAGGGGTACTATGGATTTTAACCATAATTAGTTGAGTCGAAATCAGCTGTCTTTCTTGGACTAGTGCCCCATTCAGCTCATTCGAGGCCTCCTTGGAGTCATTCATAAATGAATCCTAGGGTTAAGAGGATAATAATAATGGAGGCCCAGATAATAGTCAGAGTAGGGGTAGGAAGTTGAGTGGCTCAAGGAGTGGGGAGAAGCAATGCAATTTCTAGATCAAACAGGAGAAAGAGGATAGCTACAAGGAAAAATCGTATAGAATAGGGGAGGCGAGCGGACCCTAAAGGGTCGAAGCCGCATTCATACGGGGATAATTTCTCTGTATCTGGGGTTATTAGTGGAAGTCAAAAACTAATAATAGCCAAAATTACTGATAAAATGGAGGCGATGGAAAAGAATAAAAACATTATTTTCTCTCGGGGTTTAACCAAGACCAGGTGATTGGAAGTCATCTATACTGTTATACTAAGAAAATATGAGCCTCATCAGTAGATTGAAACATAGAGGAAAAGTCAAACAACGTCTACAAAGTGTCAGTATCATGCGGCGGCTTCAAAGCCAAAATGGTGTTGTGAAGTAAAGTGAAAGAATAGTTGACGGAGAAGACACGTAATAAGAAAAATTGAACCAATAATAACGTGTAAGCCATGGAAACCAGTAGCTACAAAAAAGGTGGTTCCGTAGATCCCATCTGCAATTGTGAATGGGGCTTCATAATATTCTATAGCCTGAAGAAGAGTAAAATAAAGGCCGAGGGTAACCGTGATGGCAAGGGCTTGAAGAGCCCCTTTGCGGTCGGCTTGCATAATACTATGATGGGCTCATGTAACAGATACACCTGAGGCGAGGAGGACTGCAGTATTAAGAAGTGGGATTTCAAAAGGGTTAAATGGAATAATACCTGTGGGTGGTCAGCATTCACCTACTTCTGGGGTGGGTGCTAGGCTAGCATTATAAAATGCTCAAAAGAAGCCGATGAAGAAGAAGACTTCAGAGGTGATAAATAAAATTATACCGTAGCGGAGGCCTTTCTGTACTGGTGGAGTGTGATGGCCTTGGAAAGTTCCTTCGCGAACAATATCTCGTCATCATTGGTATATAGTTAATAATATTAGAGTAAGGCCTAAGGCTAAAATAATAGAAGTATTAAAATGGAATCAGGCGGCAAGACCTGATGTTACTAAAAAAGCAGCGGCGGCTCCTGTTAGAGGCCAAGGACTGGGGTCAACTATGTGAAAGGCGTGAGCTTGGTGGGCCATAAGTATTTTCTTGTAGATATAGACTCAGGAGTAAGACAAAGACATAGGCTTGAATTATGGCAACTGCAATTTCTAGAATTGTAAGAAGAATTAAGACTATGAAGGTTAATAGGGAGGCCGAGACTGATAGAGGGAAGATAGCTGATACAGCTGAGGAAATTAAATGAATAAGCAAATGGCCAGCGGTTAGGTTGGCGGTGAGTCGAACTCCAAGGGCCAGGGGTCGGATGAATAAGCTAATAGTCTCAATTAAAATAAGGACGGGAATAAGAGGGGCGGGGGTGCCTTCCGGAAGAAAGTGAGCAAGAGAGTGATTAAATTGGTTGCGGAAACCTGTAAGAACTGTAGCCAATCAGAGAGGAACAGCTAATCCTAAATTAATAGATAGTTGAGTTGTTGGTGTAAATGTATAGGGTAATAGGCCTAGCAAATTTATGCTTAGGAGAAAAACTATTAAGGAGGCTAGAAGGAAGGCTCATTTATGGGCTGGCGTGTTTAGGGGTAACAGGAGTTGTTTAGTAAATAAGGTTAAAAATCAGTTTTGAAAAGTCAGAAGACGATTGCTTACCCATTTAGCGGAAGGTGTGGGGAATAATAATCATGGGGCTAGTATAGCTACAAGGATGAGGGGAATACCTAGAGAAGTTGTGGAGGCAAATTGGCTAAATAAGTCTGTTATCATGGTCAAGTTCATATAAAATTGTCTGTTTTAGTATCTTTAGATCCTGGTTCATTAAGATTAGTGTGGTTTAAAATTTTAGCTGGTGTTAAAAGAAGAAAAATTAGTCATGCTAGAAAGAGATAGAAGAGTCATGGTATTGGATTAAGCTGGGGCATGTCACTAAGGGTGGTTGGAATCACCTATCTACAGCTTAAAAGGCTGTCGCTAACCTACAGCTTCTTAATGAGGCGTTTTGAGTAGTATTAATTCAGTTTAAGAAATTTGTAACTGGTAGGGCTTCAACTACGATAGGCATAAAGCTATGATTGGCTCCACAGATTTCGGAGCATTGACCGTAATAAACTCCGGGGTGGGCGATGAGGAAGGAGGTTTGGTTTAGTCGACCTGGAATTGCGTCTGATTTGACTCCTAGGGCGGGTACAGCTCAAGAGTGAAGAACATCTTCAGCGGTGATTAGGATTCGTGCGGCTGTTCCGATAGGGGTGACTATTCGGTTATCTACTTCTAGGAGGCGGAAATGACCAGGTTCTAAGTCTTTAGTAGGGGTTATATAAGAATCAAAATTTAAGTCAGTAAAGTCTGAGTATTCGTAACTTCAGTATCATTGATGTCCAATTGTTTTTACAGTCATGTCTGGGTTACTAATTTCATCCATCAAATAAAGGATACGAAGAGATGGGAGGGCAATTACAATAAGGATAATGGCAGGCATGATTGTTCAGACTATTTCAATTTCTTGAGCATCAATTGTATTAGTGCTGGAAAGTTTAGTTGTTATTAAAACAGAAATAATATATAAGACAAGCATACTAATTAACAGTACTGCTATTAGGGCGTGATCATGAAAATGGAGGAGTTCTTCTATAATGGGGGAGGCTGCGTCTTGGAAGCCAAGTTGGGTAGGGTGTGCCATAGAGGGGTACAAGAGTTTAACTAGTAATTCTGTCTTGACAAGGCAGTGTTATGAATTTAACTAACTCCTCAAAGAAAGTGACAGAGAGGCTATGTGTCTGGCTTGAAACCAGGGTATGGGGGTTCAATTCCCTCCTTTCTCGTGCTAGCTTAATAGAGAAAGTGGATTCTTCAAATGTATGATAGTGGGGAGGGAATCCTAGTAATCACTCAATATTAGTTGAGGTTAATTCTGCTCCTGTAAAGAGGCGTTTGGCAGCGAAAGCTTCTCAAATAATAAATATTATCATTACTACGGCTACAAGGGAGATTAATGAGCCGATAGACGAAACCGTATTTCATAGGGTATAAGCATCTGGGTAATCTGAATAACGGCGGGGCATTCCAGCTAGACCAAGAAAATGTTGTGGGAAAAATGTTAAATTAACTCCTGTAAATATAACAACAAAGTGAATCTTGGCTCACAGCTTGTGGAGAGTGAATCCTGTGAATAGTGGGAATCAGTGTACGAATCCAGCCATAATAGCAAAAACTGCCCCTATGGACAGAACATAGTGAAAGTGAGCAACTACATAGTATGTATCGTGAAGAACAATATCGATAGAGGAGTTGGCTAGAACAATACCGGTGAGTCCCCCAACTGTGAATAGAAAAATAAATCCTAGGGCCCAAAGTATGGGGGCGTCTCATTTAATAATTCCTCCGTGCATTGTAGCTAGTCAGCTAAAAACTTTAACTCCCGTTGGGATGGCAATAATTATTGTAGCGGAGGTGAAGTAGGCTCGTGTATCTACATTAAGGTCAGTTGTGAACATGTGGTGGGCTCATACGATAAAGCCTAGAAGGCCGATGGAGAGCATTGCTCAAACCATGCCTATATAGCCGAATGGCTCTTTTTTATTTGAATAATAGGCTACAACGTGAGAAATGATACCGAAGCCTGGTAGAATGAGGATATACACTTCTGGGTGACCAAAAAATCAGAATAAATGTTGGTAGAGAACAGGATCTCCACCTCCTGCAGGGTCGAAAAATGTGGTGTTTAGGTTTCGATCTGTGAGGAGTATAGTAATTCCGGCAGCTAGTACTGGGAGAGATAAAAGTAGTAGAACTGCGGTGATTAAGACTGATCAGACAAATAGAGGTGTTTGGTATTGTGTAGTTGAGGATGGTTTTATGTTAATAATTGTAGTAATAAAATTAATAGCCCCTAGAATAGAGGATACCCCAGCTAAATGTAGTGAGAAGATAGCTAAATCTACAGATGGGCCTGCATGGGCGAGGTTTCCAGCTAGAGGGGGGTAGACTGTTCAGCCTGTGCCAGCCCCGGCTTCAACTGTGGAAGAAGCTAGTAGAAGAAAGAAGGATGGAGGGAGAAGTCAAAAGCTCATATTATTTATTCGAGGGAAGGCCATATCAGGGGCCCCAATCATTAGGGGGACTAGTCAGTTTCCAAAGCCTCCAATTAGAATAGGCATAACTATGAAGAAAATTATTACGAATGCGTGAGCAGTAACGATGACATTATAGATTTGGTCGTCGCCAAGGAGGGTTCCTGGTTGGCTTAATTCTGCGCGAATAAGCAGACTTAAGGCTGTTCCGACTATCCCGGCTCAGGCGCCGAAGACTAAATATAGGGTTCCAATATCTTTATGATTAGTAGAGAAAAATCAACGGGTGAATATCACAGGTAAAGTGGCCGAGCAGGTGGCGAATTGTAGCTTCGAAGACAGAGGTTTGAGCCCTCTCTTTACCAGGCCTTGGGGTGTCAACACGTGGGGTTGCAAACCCCAAGACGCAGTATAATACCTGCCGGGGCTTCTCCCGTTTTTTTATAAGCGGGAGAAGTAGAATGAAGCTCGCTGGATAGAGTGTTTAGCTGTTAACTAAAATATTACGGGATCGAGGCCCGTCATTCTAGAGGGCTTTATCTTAATTTAAAGGGCCTGAGTTGCATTCAGGAGATGTAGGTTAATATCCTGCAAGTCCTACAGAAACTGAAGGAGTTTAACCTCCGCTTAAGGCTTTGAAGGCCTTTGGTCTGTGCTAGCCTAAGTTTCTATAAGAGAAGGAGAGTTGGGGTAATGGGAAGAAGGATAAGTGCCATGCTGTTTATAATAGCAGTTGTTGAGTAAGATCGAGGGGTAGTTCGTCAAGCGAGTAGTGAGTTAGGGGTATTTGGGGAAAGGGTCAGGGTAACAATATATGTCAGTCGGATATAGAAAAATAAAGCTAATAGAGAAATAAACATGACTGCCACGGCAAGGAGGGTTGCATTTTGTTTTACTAGTTCTAAGGTAATCAAAAGTTTTGGGGCAAAACCTGTAAGGGGGGGAAGTCCTGCTAAGGATAATAAAATAAGTATAGTGGTTGTGGTGAGAGCAGGGGTTTTTGATCATGAGGTAGAGATTTCCAATATTTTTGTGGCAGAAATGGTAGTTAGGGACATAAATATAGCAGCTGTTATAATAATATATAATACGAAGTTTAGTAAGGAAAGTTGGGGATCAAATTTTAAAATAACAATAATTCATCCTAGGTGACCAATGGAAGAAAAGGCTATAATCTTTCGAAGTTGAGTTTGGCCAATTCCGCCTCAGCCCCCTACCATAATAGATGTAAGACCTAGGGCAATAGTTAGGTTGAGGTTAATAAGATGAGAAGTTTGGAGGAGAAGGGTTATAGGGGCAATTTTTTGTCAGGTTGATAAAATAAGTCCTGTGGGGAGGGAAATTCCTTGAAGGACTTCAGGCATTCAGAAATGTAGGGGGGCTAAGCCAAGTTTTATTATCAGGGCAATAGAGAGGATGTTTATTGGTAAATCTGTAAGAGAACTAATACTTCATTCTCCAGTTTGTCACGCATTAATAAGGCTTGAAAATAAAACTAAAGCGGAGGCTGCGGCTTGGGTTAGGAAATATTTTGTGGCGGCTTCAATAGCTCGTGGGTGAGGCGTTTTAGTTATTAGTGGAATAATAGCAAGAGTATTAATTTCTAGGCCGATTCAGGCGAGGAGTCAGTGGAAGCTAGATAGGGTAATAGTAGTCCCAATAGCTAAACTTAATAGGAAAATTGTTAGGGCAAGAGGATTAATTAGTAAAGGAAGGATTTTAACCAACATTGTTGGGGTATGGGCCCAAAAGCTTATTTAGCTTACCTTACTAAGGAGTAGTATAAAGGAAGTACAAAGGGTTTTGATCTCTTAAGTATAGGTTCAATTCCTATCTCTTTAGAGGAAGTGAGGGGGTTTGAACCCCTATAAGCCTCCCTATCAAGGAGGTCCTTAACTTTCAGGCACGCTTCCATGGTAGGGGAGGAGTAAAGAGGAGGGAGATTGGTATTGAAACATAGAGAATAACTAGGGCAAGTGTAAGGGGGAGGAAATTTTTTCATACAAGGTGTATAAGTTGATCATAGCGGAATCGTGGGTATGAAGCTCGGATTCATAAGAAACAGAGAGATAAAATAGAGGCTTTAGTTATAAGTAAGGATGTGGTCAGGGTTAGGGATGTTATACAGGAACCTAAAAAAATAATAGTTGAAAGGGTATTTATTATTAAAATATTGGCATATTCTGCTAGGAAAAATAAGGCGAAGGGTCCTCCTGCATATTCAACATTAAAACCTGAAACTAGCTCTGATTCACCTTCTGTGAGATCAAATGGGGCTCGGTTAGTTTCAGCAAGAGTAGAAACAAATCATATAAGGAATAGGGGTCATAGGGGTAAAATAAATCATGTAAATTCCTGTGAAGTAGTGAAGGCAGAGAGGGTAAATCCCCCTGCTAAAAAGACAGCGCATAGAATAATTAGGGCTAAGGTAACTTCATAGGAAATCGTTTGGGCGACGGCTCGGAGGGCGCCAATTAAGGCATATTTAGAATTAGAGGCTCAACCTGATCCTAAAATTGTATAAACGGTTAAACTGGAGATGGCGAGGATAAATAAAATACTGAGGTTCAGATTTGAATAAGGGACTGGAAGAGGGAATGGAGTCCACATAATTATAGCAAGGGTTAGAGCGAGGGTTGGTGCTAAAATGAATAAGAGTTGAGAGGATGTTGATGGACGAATTGGTTCTTTAATAAATAATTTTACACCATCAGCAATAGGTTGTAAAAGTCCAAATGGTCCTACAACATTAGGACCTTTACGATGTTGTATATAACCTAGGATTTTTCGTTCAATTAAAGTTAAGAATGCTACTGCGAGGAGAATCGGAGCAATATAAAGTAGAGGTAGAAGATATATAAATAAAAGTTTTATAGTTAGTAAGGGGATTTGAACCCCGGTTCAAAGGGCTTAGATCTTTTGCATAACCAAGCTCTGCCATACTAACATGTTCTGATTTAGAACTATATAATAGGTCTTGTCCAATTAAGATTATTTCATTAGTGAGAGAATATGGCTTGTTTAAAAACATTGGCCATGTTGCCCCGGTCCTTTCGTACTAGGGGAAGCACTTTATAGATAGAAACCGACCTGGATTACTCCGGTCTGAACTCAGATCACGTAGGGTTTTAATCGTTGAACAAACGAACCATTAGTAGCGGCTGCACCACTAGGATACCCTGATCCAACATCGAGGTCGTAAACCTACTTGTCGATAGGGGCTCTTGAAGTAGATTGCGCTGTTATCCCCAGGGTAACTTGGTTCATTGATCAAATTATTGGGTCATTAAACATTAGTTTAGTAATTCTTAGAGGTGTATCTCGTAGATAAGGGTGTTAGCCCATTTGTTATGGAGGTTCAATTATACTCCGTGGTCCCCCCAACCTAAAACTAGCATACAGATTTCTTGTGTAAGTTGATGTGGGGCATAGAGGTGTATGGTGAGTTTAAAGCTCCATGGGGTCTTCTCGTCTTATAGTAGAATCCCCGCTTCTTCACGGGGAGATCAGTTTCACTGATTGGAGAAAGGAGACAGTATAGCCCTCGTGGTGCCGTTGATACAAGTCCCTATTTAAAGGACAAGTGATTATGCTACCTTCGCACGGTTAGGGTACCGCGGCCGTTGAACTTTGTCACTGGGCAGGCTGGACCTCTTATATTTTATCAAGAGGCGATGTTTTTGGTAAACAGGCGAGGCTAAAATTTGCCGAGTTCCTTCTTTCTCTTTTAATCTTTCCTGGAATGTTCTAGTGTAAGGTTAACGTTTGTGGTTATAGGGTTTTCTAGATATGTTGCTATAAATTTTGCATTTGCGTTAATTACCAATAGATGGTCCATTTTGGTTTATACTTACATTTAGGAGAAAATCAATTTCTTGTTACTAGTTCTAGCATGATTGCTTTTATAAAATATAAAATAGTTCAGTAGGAATGAAGGGTTAATGGATATTTAAGGCATTATTAGTAATTTATAGTTAAGCTTTAACGCTTTTTAAAAGGTGGCTGCTTTTAGGCCCACTTTATTTAGATTACTATTATTTACCCGGTGTTAGAGGTTGTTTCCTGTTTCAAATAAGCTGTGCCTTATTTGAATAGCTCTTAAGCTTTGGGGTTTCTTTAGTCTGATAGAGAGAGCTTAAGGTAGAGCTAAAACTCTTTTCCTGAACAACCAGCTATCTCTAAGTTCGGTAGGCTTATCACCTCTACTTAAGAATCTTCCCACTCTTTTGCAACAGAGATGGGTTGGTCCCATAGGACTGTTCTGAAGTAGCTCACTTAGTTTCGGGATGGCAAACTGAAAGTTTTATTTTGCTTGAGTAGACTGGCTAGACCATGATGCAAAAGGTACGAGAGGGTGTCTCTGCTGGTTAGGGCTTTAAAATTATTTCATTTCTATTTCATCTTTCCCTTGCGGTACTTTGTCTGAAGCGCTTAGAAATTTTTCGATCGCCTGTACTATAATGTTAAAATGATTTGTTTAGAGTCTAGGGGTAAGGGGGACATGCGAGTGTGTGTAGGCTAGATTTTAGGCTCAAGATGATCCGGATTAAACGGACATTTTCTCGGTGTAAGCGAGAGGCTTTTATTAAGCTACATCTTGTATAAACCAAGTGCACTTTCCAGTACACTTACCATGTTACGACTTGCCTCTTCTAAAATGTAATGATGGGTTAGGAACGGGATAAGATACTATTGAAGAGGGTGACGGGCGGTGTGTACGCGTCCCAGAGCCGGGTTAAAAAGAACACTCTACTTTCTTTTTACTACTAAATCCACCTTCATGATTGTAATTTCATACAGTCTTTCGTTTGTTCTAAGTTAGAAATTGTAGCCCATTACTTCCCATTTCTTAAGCTGCACCTTGACCTGACGTACTGACGTGTTAGGTCATTAAGCCTACTGCAGGCGTTCACATGGTAAGCTTTCGACGGAGGTATACAGACTGATAAGCGAGAAATGGTCGGGTATATCGGGGATCATCGATTATAGAACAGGCTCCTCTAGTGGGGTGGGACACCGTCAAATCCTTTGGGTTTTAAGCATTGCTCGTAATTCCCTGGCGCTTATTGGTGTAAATTAATTGTTTACGGCTAGGCATAGTGGGGTATCTAATCCCAGTTTGTTTTCCTAGCTGTCGTGTATTCAAGTATAATAATTAGGGTAACTTTCGTTTATGGATTTCTTAATAACAAGCATAAAACTACTAAGTATTAATTTAACCTTAATTTGCAATAACTTTAATCACGCTTAACGCCGATGACTATCAACTTGAGCCCCACGGTGTAGCCGCGGCGGCTGGCACCGGGTTAGCCGGCCCTCTTTTCTCTAACTGAGTCAAGCTGACGCTCATACGCAAAATTAATCACTGCTGATTACCCTTGGGGGTGTGGTGAGACTAGGTGTTGTGGGCGGTGGGTTTGTGCCTGATACCAGCTCCTTTATCTGGTTAAGATTTAAAGGGCGTTCTCACGGGTGTGCTGAGACTTGCATGTGTAAGTTGAGAAACAGATGATAATAAGGCTAGGACCAAACCTTTATACTCTCAGAACTTTTTAGGGTTCATCTTAGCGTTTTCAGCGCTATACTTTAATATTAAGCTATAAGAGT
>JBBGZY010003945.1:27500-29469 GCA_037952925.1 Lithobates clamitans | reverse complement strand
GAGAAAAGAGAAGAAAGAAAGAAAAAGAAAGAAAGAAAGAAAGAGAAAAGAGAAGAAAGAAAGAGAAAAGAGAAGAAAGAAAGAGAAAAGAGAAGAGAGAAAGAAAGAAAGAAAGAAAGAAAGAAAGAAAGAAAGAAAGAAAGAAAGAAAGAAAGAAAGAAAGAAAGAAAGAAAAGAAAAGAAAAGAAAGAGAAGAAAGAAAGAAAGAAAGAAAGAAAAAAAAGAAAAGAAAGAGAAGAAAGAAAAGAGAAGAAAGAAAGATTAGTAATAATAGTTCCTGCATGCACTTCCAGTTGCTCACTAATGTCTAAAGCCACACGAGTATCTGTGCTACTCACTGTACGGGAGCTCGGCGGGACGGAGCGCTTTAAAAAAAAAATTTTTTATTATTATTTATTTTACCTTTTTTTATTTTTACACTATTCTTTACAAAAAAGAAAATTGGATCACTTTTATTCCTATTACAAGCAATATAAACATCCCTTGTAATAGAAAAAAGCATGACAGGTCCTCTTTAATGTGAGATCTCACATCTCATATTTACACTAAAATGCAATAAAAAAATAAATAAATAAAAAATGTCCCTTTAAGGGCTATGGGTGGAAGTAACATTTTGACGTCGCTTCCGCCCTGCAATGGTATTGAGACGGGTGGGGGGCCCATCTTCCCCTCACTCAGCTTCATGCCAAGCAGGGGGCAGGATTCAATTGCCTCCGCCACTGCCGACGGCTCCGGTAAGTGGCGGAGGGCACCGAAGAGCGGCGGGAGGGCCCTTCTCTCCGCCGAAGAAGAGGATACCGGGGGTTATGTTGAAAAAATGATCCACACTCAGTTTGTGGCTCTTAAAATTTCTTGAACAAAAGCAGATTAAGTCAGTTGAGTTGGCGCGTTTCAGCCTATAGGGCCTTAGTCATAACGGCCATAACAACTATATTCCACTTCAAAGAGCAGACATATAACGACAGCGGGCAGTCCTTAAGTGGTTAAGAAGGAGAAACTAAAAACTCTCAACCAACACCAACTATATTTAAAGGAAGATATACAGTATCTCACAAAAGTAAGTACACCCCTCACATTTTTGTAAATATTTCCTTCTATCTTTTCATGTGACAACACTGAAGAAATGACACTTTGCTACAATGTAAAGTAGTGAGTGTACAGCTTGTATTTGAAAAACCGCTGCGCAAAAAAATATATATGTGTATGTAATTTTAATTATTACATTTTAACTTATAAAAATTTTATTTTTATAACTTCCTAGCAAAAAAATAAAAAAAATAAAAGTGGATTTTTACATGTAGGAGTGAAGTGTCAGAAATGGCCGGGATGGGAAGTGGTTAATGTTATAAACACACTTTGTATTTTTTTTAAATTTTTTTTATCATTTTATTTTATATAGGTGACTTACTGGCACATAAAAAAATCCCTATTTTCCCGTCTCTCAGAGGGAGTGACTGGAAGTTATTCTCTTCAGTTGGATTTCTCAGCTAAGCACACCCTCCTGTCTGCATGCCTGAGCTAAGGGCAGATGTATTCCAGGAAGTAAATGCCAACATCCTCTCAATCCTTGGATCTTACTCAAGATGGCTGCAGATAGAAAAGCGAAGGGGGGGGGGGGGTTTATTATATTTTTTTAGGTTTTTGTCCCTTCTGTTTTCACCTGGTGATCTGGCCAGTAACACACCTCCTGTATTAGATTTCCCCCCACTCTGGATGAAGGAGCACAAGAGGCACAACGTCAGCCTGGAGGGGGGGGGGGGTGTTAGCACATTTAAATACACTAACAAACTGAAGCCAAACTCCACCCCCACACATTATAATCAGTTACAGCACCACAGTTCCCCCCCCCCTCCTTTTGGGATAAAGATTTTACATGAAGACTGGCAGGGGTGCTTACAAAGATCAGCTTTTACATGATTTGTCTCATCCCTGTAAACTGATACATTCTGCTGGAGAGCTTGAACTTTAA
>JBBGZY010003945.1:0-22500 GCA_037952925.1 Lithobates clamitans | reverse complement strand
GTGAAGAAGGGCGCCCGTCCCCAAGAGATCAGCAGCCAGAAAGGAGCTCCGGGACACCTCAACGCTGGATCCAAGGGGAGTACAATTCCGCTTAACCACTTGCCGACCTGTGCAGAATCACATATACATACATACATATATACATATATACATACATACATATATGCGATTCTGCACCACTTTTGCTGTGATCAGTCCCAGCAGAATACGATCAGCGGGTGCCGGCCAATGGATGTCCGCTGCCGCCACCCGCTAATCGCTGAGGAGAGACTCTGATTGGAGCTCTGCATATGTAAACAAGGCAGAGCTCCATCATGACAGCAGGGAAAGCCGGACAAGTAAATTCATCTCTTCCCCTAGTAAAAGCCCCTCCCCCACAGTACACAAACACTGGCTAGGCACACAGGTAACCCTTTGATCACCCCTGATGTTAACCCCTTCCCAGCCAGTGTCATGAGTACAGTGACAGTGTATATTTTTAGCACTGATCACTGTATTAGGGTCACTGGTTCCCACAAAGTGTCAATTAGTGTCTGACTGTCCGCCGCAATATCAAAGACGCTGATCGTCATCATTACCAGTATAAATCTATTGAATAGTTTGTAGACGCTAGGTCGTTTGCACAAACCAATCAATATACGCTTTTTTTTTTTTTTTTTTACCAAAATATGGAGAATAGATATTGGCTTAAATTTATGAAAAAAAATGATTTTTTATTGGGTACGTTTTATAGCAGAAAGAAAAAAAATATGTTTTTTTTTTTTCAAATTGTCAGTTTTTTTGTTTAGAGCTGTAAAAATAAAATCCGCAGAGGTGATCAAATACCACCAAAACAAAGCTATATTTGTGTGGGGGGATCAATTTTATTTGGGTACAACATCGCACGACCGCGCAATTGAAACATTAATTGTTTTTTTTATTGGATATGTCTTGTAGTAGAAAGTAAAAAAAAAAAATATATATATATATAGTCTCTTGTCACCTCCTCCCATGCTCGCCTTCAGGACTTCTCCAGAGCCGCCCCCATCCTCTGGAATGCTCTACCCCAATCCTTCCAATTTTCTCCTACTTTATCCACTTTTCAGACGACCCCTGAAAACTCATCTCTTCAGAGAAGCCTATCTGGCCCCCACCTAACAACTGTACATTTATCTTCTCAATCAGCCCATCCCCCACAGTTATTACCTCTTGACCTTCCCTCTTAGATTGTAAGCTCTATGGAGCAGGGCCCTCTGATTCCTCCTGTATTAAAGTGTATTGTATTTGTACTGTCTACCCTCAAGTTGTAAACCGCTATGTAAACTGTTGGCGCTATATAAATCCTGTATAATAATAATAAATGCCAGCATTGCTGCAGAGGTTGTAGGGGTGGGGGGTCAGCCTGTCAGTGCTCAGACCATACGCCGCACACTGCATCAAATTGGTCTGCATGGCTGTCGTCCCAGAAGGAAGCCTTTTCTAAGAAAGTCCACAAACAGTTTCCTGAAGACAAGCAGACTAAAGACATGGATTACTGGAACCATGTCCTGTGGTCTGATGAGACCAAGATAAACTTATTTGGATCAGATGGTGACAAGTGTGTGTGGGGGCAACCAGGTGAGGAGGACAAAGACAAGTGTGTCTTGTCTACAGTCAAGCATGGTGGTGGGAGTGTCATGGTCTGGGGCTGCATGAGTGCTGCCGGCACTGGGGAGCTACAGATCATTGAGGGGACCATGAATGCCAACATGTACTGTGACATACTGAAGCAGAGCATGATCCCCTACCTTCAGAGACTGGGCCGCAGGGCAGTATTCCAACATGATAACGACCCCAAACACACCTCCAAGACCACCACTGCCTTGCTAAAGAAGCTGAGGGTAAAGGTGATGGACTGGCCAAGCATGTCTCCAGACCTAAACCCTATTGATCATCTGTGGGACATCCTCAAACGGAAGGTGGAGGAGCGCAAGGTCTCTAACATCCACCAGCTCTGTGATGTCATCATGGAGGAGGGGAAGAGGACTCCAGTGACAACCTGTGAAGCTCTGGTGACCTCCATGTCCAAGAGGGTTAAGGCAGTGCTGGAAAATAATGGAGGCCACACAAAATATTTTTTCCGTGGGGCCGCTTATATGCATATCTCCCTATGTACTAAGAGCGCGGCGCCCTCCCAGCACAGAGACTGGGTGTCACAGAGCCCCGGGTCCCCTACTAATGAGCAGGAACCAGATCTCCCGGTTCTGGGTCACCTGATCTCTGTGGTGGCCTCTGATTGGCCTCAGCTTACCAATGATTAGATGTGGCAGCTGCATTCGTTTTCTTTTAGCCTTTATCCCCCGTTTTCACCTGGTGATCCAGCCAGTAATATACCTCCTGTATTAGAGCCCCCCCCCTCCCCACTCTGGATGAAGGAGCACAGGGGGAACCTTTGGAAAGCAGCATGGTCAGTCTGGGAGGGAGGGGAGTGTTAGATATACTGGCAGATTTAAATACACTAACAAACTCAAGCCAAGCCACCTCCCACTTTATAATTCATTACGGCAAGCAGGTTTTGTTTTCTTTTGGGATAAAGGTTTTTAATTAATAAAAGCTGATCATTGTAATCACCCCTCATCAGCGTCCAAAGCCACACACAGCACCGGCAAGCCAACCCCCCCCCCCCCCCCGGCTCCCTCCTCAAAGGAGTCTTTAGGAGGGGAGAAATAAGGACGGGGCCTCGTTTACCAACATTGCGGAGTATTCCAGTCAGGATTTGGGAGTTACATAAACAGCGAGGGCCTTACTCAACTTTACTCAAAATTTTGTTTTCATCCACAGGCGCCCCCTACTGGCAAAGGCAGTTTTTTTGGGGTAAAAGGTGAACTATCCCTTTAAACCACTTGCAGATCAGGCTTTGTCTGGCACTTGTTTACAAGTTTTAATCAATATTTGTTTGCTAGAAAATGACTTATAACCCCCCCAAACATGTTTTTCTTTTTTTTTTTTTTTTTTTTTTTTTTTTAGCAGAGACCCTATAGAATAAAATGGCGATGGTTGCAATTTTAATTTATGTTTATTTATGCAGTGTTTTTTTTTAATGCAATTTTTTTTGGGAAAAAAAAATACTTTAATTAAAAAGAAAAAAAAAAAACTGTACAAATATGATTTATAAAACAAAGTGATGCCTAGAGGTCAAGTGGGTTAAGGTGCCTCAGACATTTTTTGGACACGTGTCGTTAAAAATAAATAAATAGTATTTTTTGCTGGAAAATTACTTAGAACCCCAAAAATTATTAAAAAAAAAAAAAGAAGAAAAAAAAAAAAAAAGTTTTAAAAGCAGAGGCCCTATATATCAGTGATGGTGAACCTCGGCACTCCAGATGTTTTGGAACTACATTTCCCATGATGCTCTGGCACTCTGGACTGTAGTTGCGCATCATGGGAAATGTAGTTTCAAAACATCTAGGAGTGCTCCTCATCTCAGCTTGTTACCTGTATAGAAGAAACCTGTCCACAGAAGCAATCATTCAGATTCCAATCTCTCCACCATGGCCAAGACCAAAGAGCTGTCCAAGGATGTCGGGGACAAGACTGTAGACCTACACAAGGCTGGAATGGGCTACAAGACCATCGCCAAGCAGCTTGGTGAGAAGGTGACAACAGTTGGTGCGATTATTCACAAATGGAAAACACAAAATAACGGTCAATCTCTCTCAGTCTGGGGTTCCATACAAGATCTCACCTCGTGGAGGTTCAATGATCATGAGAACGGTGAGGAATCAGCCCAGAACTACACAGGAGAATCTTGTCAATGATCTCAGCTGGGACCATAGTCACCAAGAAAACAATCGGTAACACACTACACCGTGAAGGACTGAAGTCCTGCAGCGCCCGCAAGGTCCTCCTACTCAAGAAATCACATGTACAGGTCTGTCTGAAGATTACTAATGAACATCTGAATGATTCAGAGGAGAACTGGGGGAAAGTGTTGTGGTCAGATGAGACCAAAATCCAGATTTTTGGCATCAACTCAACTCGCCGTGTTTGGGAGGAGGAGGAGGAATGCTGCCTATGACCCCAAGAACACCATCCCCCACCATCAAACATGGAGGTGGAAACATTATGCTTTGGGGGTGTTTTTCTGCTAAGAGGACAGGACAACTTCACCGCATCAAAGAGACGATGGACGGGCACATGTACCGCCAGATCTTGGGTGAGAACCTCCTTCCCTCAGCCAGGGCACTGAAAATGGGTGGTGGATGGGTATTCCAGCATGACAATGACCCAAAACACATGGCCAAGGCAACCAAGGAGTGACTCAAGAAGCACATCAAGAAGCCTAGCCAGTTTCCAGACCTCAATCCCATAGAAAATATGTGGAGGGAGCTGAAGGTTCGGAGTTACCAAACGTCAGCCTCAAAGCCTTAATGACTTGGAGAGGATCTGCAAAGAGGACAAAATCCCTCCTGAGATGTGTGCAAACCTGGAGGCCAACTCCAAGAAACGTCTGACCTCTGTGATTGAGGAAACATCCACCGACACCCAACAACCTCACCAATTACCAAGACCGATACAACTTACCCCCTTCAACACCGGGCACTCCCCCCCCCCCCCCCCCCTCCTGCCCAGGACAAGTTTCAGCTTTCAGCGCTGTCACACTTTGAAGGACAATTACGCGGTCATGTAACACTGCACTCATGAGATTTTTTTTTAATTTTGTTCACACAAATAGGAGCTTTCTTTTGGTGGTATTTATTTACCTCTGAGATTTTACCAAAGAAATGGAGCAGAATACAATTTTGGCCTAAATCTATGAAGAACATTTATTTATTTGCAAAATTTTATAACAAAAACGAAGAAAAAAAATGTGTGGTGTGTGTTTTTGTTTTGGTCCTTTTTTTTCGTTTTATTTAGCTTATTTGCTAGATAAAATGAAAAAAAAAAAAAAAAAGGACCGAAAAAATAAATAGATAAATAAAAACACACACATTTTTCTTAGTTTCTGTTATAAAATTTTGGAAATAAATAAATGTTCAACAGAAACAAAGAAAAACTCGTGGTGTGTGTGCGTTTTTATTCATTTTATTTTCATTCGATTTAGCAAATAAGCTAAATAAAAAACGAAAAAAAGGACCAAAAAAGTAAAAATAAGGAAAACACACACACACACCACACATTTTTCTTCCTTTCTCTTATAAAATTTTGAAAATAAATAAATGTTCAACAGAAACAAAGAAAAACTTGTAGTGTGTGTGCGCGCGCGTTTTTATTTTTAGGTCCTTTTTTCCTTTTATTTAGCTGATTTGCTAAATAAAACAAAAAAGGGACCGAAAAAATATAAAGAAGAAAAAAACAAAAACAAAAAAACAAACACACACACACCACAAGTTTTTCTTAACTATATGTTCTTCCTAGATTTAGGCCAAAATCTATTCAGCTCCATTTCTTTGGTGAAAATAACCCAAAATCAGTGTATATTATTTAGTCTGTAAGAAAGTTAGAGTCCACACACTATGGGATATATATCCGATCAAATCGATCAATCCTGATGTACTGACGGTCGATCTCATTTCTTAAGTCCCGAAAACGCCAGGACAGTACAAATACCCCACCACAACAGCTGGAGGGCCCCCAGGTTGCCTCCCCCCTGGTGCAGATGGTCTGCGAGTGGCCCTTCCTGTACCATGTGATCACTGTCACCAATCACAGCTAGCAACACAATGGAACACAATGGATGGCATGAACCAAAGCCATACGTCGTCCTGACCTGACCTGTGCGATACACGTTACATATAGACGCAAAAACGCCTCTGGCAGTGAAAAGGATTGATGCACACGGGGAGAAGCTCGCGGCATGCGGTGAAATCAGAGCACGCCATGTCAGTCCAGGAACTGTATGGCGGAAGGGCCGGAGGGAGGATCTAATCATGCAAAAAAAAAAAAAGAAAAAAAATCCGAAGAATTTCTCGTTCTAATTCACCAATCGGAATGTCCACAAATCACCCCGAGAAACAAAAGACAAAAAAAAAAAAAATACAGATGTTCGTCATCTCTGTAATAGGAGACAAAGTTTCACTTTTCCACTGACCACCAACGTAGCAGAGGGATACTTCCCCCCCACCCCCACCCCCGTGTACAAGGGCTACACTTAAAAAAAAAAAAAAAAAAAAAAAAAAAAAAAAATTTTTTTTTAGGTGATAATTAAAAAAATATTTGCCTTTAGTTCTACTTTAATTTTGGCTCCATGTGGCCATGCAGAGTGGGGTGGGGGAGGGGAGAGAAATAAATCGGGATGGTGGGACCACCTCACCTTCACGACAGATCACACAATACATGTCACGTTATTCAACAAAACAAAAAAAAAAAAAATCAGCAATAAAAAATATCAAAAAACCTCCAAGAAAAATGCTGAGCCCCCGAGGGGCGCTTCACACCACAATCTTTGCGTTCCGGTGCGTTTCCCCCTCCTCCCGCCCTCTTTTGCTTTATTTTAGTTGAAGACAACGTGCGTATTTTGCTGCATTCCAGATACAGAAGAATGCAACACATTCTATTTTTTGTTGTTGACTGAACTGGCGTGAACTATGCCACTGGATTCCATTTTAAAGAGTAACTCCACTTTTGTTTAGAAAACCCCTCCCCCTCCCCTCCCCCTCTCTGGGTGATCTCTGTACATTGTGAGATTGTAACAAACTTTGTTGCAGATTTCTACTTTTTGTTATTCTGAAGAAATAACTGTTTGTGTCTCTGTGTCCATGTTTAGCGTGAATGTGAATGGGAGCGACATAATTATCAACCAGCTTCTGCACCTGCAGGGCTCTAATGAGGAAAGTGGCCGGGTCTGCATCCCTTTGGGAATATCTCACCAAAAAATGAGATTTGTGTTACAGGGGATGCCCAAAATCTGACTTGTATCTTAGCGCAGACTTCTGGGGAAATCAGTGAGCTAATCACACAAAGCAGGAAATTACATTTCTAGGGGGGGTCCGTATACTATCTGTGTACAGAGCGCCTCCAGGTGGCCATACTGCATTTTACAGAAAAATTACAGCGGCGGCCGATTGAAAAGGAAATTGAATTTTTAATAACATTCTTCAGATCAAAATGGTGACTGTGCCATCCGGACTGGATAACAGGAACGATGATGCTCCTTTAAGATCGGGGGAATCTTGCAGCGAAACAAACAAATGGCGCAAACGCCTAGCGTTGTATCCATAGTACTTTATTCACAGGTAGAAATGTTAAAAAATACTCAAACAGAATGTGAAAAATAGCATTGTACATATCCCAGGAACCCAGAGATCAGTCCATCTGTGGAACTCCTCTGGTTTGAATTGATGTCCTAAAACCAGCTGAACAGAAGTCCTGCTTTGAGGAAGGGGGCTTGTCCCCCGAAACCCGTCAGCAGGTTTTAGGACATCCATTCGAACCAGAGGAGTTCCAGCAATGGGTGCTTCGAAGGGGACTTCAAATTGATATCCTTGATGGTCTGAAGCTTCTAATGTGTTTTGGGGGGCAAGCCCCCTTCTGCAAAGCAAGACCCATCGATGGAACTCCTCTGGTTCAAATAGATGTTCTATCGATGGGTCTTGCTCTGGGGAAGGGAGGTTGTGCCCTGAAACGTGTCAGCCTGTTTTAGGACATTCATTTGAACCAAAGGAGTTCCATCGATGGCTCCTACCCTGGGAAAGGGAGCTTGTCCCCTAAAACATGTCACCTGGTTTTAGAACATTCATTTGAACCAGAGGAGTTCCATCGATGGGTCTTGAAGGGGGCTTGTCCCTTGAAAAGTGTCAGCTGGTTTTAGGACATCCACTCAAACCAGAGGAGTTTCATCGATGAGTTTTGCTGTGAGAAAAGGAGGTTGTGCCCTGAAACGTGTCAGCTTGTTTTAGAACAATTCATTTGAACCAAAGGAGTTCACATTTCAGGGGACAAACCCCCTTCCCCATAGGTAGAGCCTCAAA
The DNA here is from genome assembly GCA_037952925.1 of Lithobates clamitans. Taxonomy (NCBI): domain Eukaryota; kingdom Metazoa; phylum Chordata; class Amphibia; order Anura; family Ranidae; genus Lithobates; species Lithobates clamitans. The sequence goes on along the minus strand of JBBGZY010003945.1, from coordinate 14,572 downwards.
TTGAACTCCTTTGGTTCAAATGAATGTCCTAAAACAAGTTGATGCATTTCAGGGGACAGGCCCTCTTCCTTGTGGTAAGGCCCATCGATTGAATTCCTCCGGTTCAATTGACCGTCCTAAAACCAGCTGACATTTTTTCGGGGGGGGACAAGCTTCCTTCTTTAGAGTAAGACTTCTGTTTTGAGAAAGGGGGCCTATCCCCCAAAACTCATCAGATGGGTTTTAAAACATCCATTTGAACCAGAGGACACGTTTCAAGGGACAAAACCCCCTTCCTCAGACCAAGACCCATTGATTGAATCCCTCTGGTTCAAATGGATGTTCCAAAACCAGCTGACATGTTTCAAAGGACAAGCCCCCTCCCTCACAGCAAGACCCATCTATTTAACTCCTCCAAATGGATGTCTTAAAACTGGCTGGAGTGTTTCTGGGGACAAGCCTCCTTCCTCAGAGCGAGGCTCCCATTTTGAGGAAGGGGGCTTTGTCCTCAGAAACCCGCCAAGCTGGTTTTGGAACATCCATTTGAACCAGAGAAGTTCCATCGATGGGCTGAGCTTCGGGTTCCTGGGATATGTACAACGCTGTTATTCACATTTTGTTTTCAAACATTTCTACCTGTGAATAAAGTGCAGAGGATTAATGCACTCGGCATTTGCCACCTTTTTAAATAACCTTCAATTACAATTATAAGGCTTGTGTAGCAATTTTATATATTTTTTTTTTTTTTGCCAATCCCCCCCCCCCCCACACACAAAAGTGGAGTTGCCCTTTAAACACAGTCCATGTGTTTTTGATGCAGAATGAAAAAACGCACTGGACAGCATCTGGTGTGAACCGTCCCTCAAAAATATAAAAAAGATTGGCAAGAATACAGATTGGAGCTTACAGAAGGATAAAATGTTGGCTCCAGGTAGCCAAGGAGTGGGGGGGGAGAGGAATGAGGGGGAGAAATAATCAGATGATGGGGGTCACCTCACATGAGCAAAGCACAGGTTCACTTTAAAAAAATGAAATAAAAAAAAAAAAAAAAAAAACAGATCACAAATAAATGAAGAAGATCATAATAAAATGAATAATGTAACAATACAAAATTACATTATTCAACAAAACAAATCCAGGGATTACAAAGTGTCATATGTGCATTAAATATGTTAGCTCCTTAATAAAAATATATAAAACATTTTATAGTAATATTAATGATAATAATAATTAACAATAATATATTTAAAAATATATATAGTTCATAGTAATAATAATGATAATAAATAACAATATTAAAAATAATATTATATAAAAAAAAAGACTATAATTATATATATATATACACACACATACATACATATACACATACAGAGAGAGATGCACGATTCTGGCCAAAATGAGAATCACGATCAAATGTGACATAAAATATTGCAACAACCACCATTTTATTCTCTAGGGTCTCTACTTAAAAAAAAATAATAATTTATTTATATATATATATATATATATATATATATATATATATATATATATATATATATATATATATATATATATATATATATATATATAATTTGACTTTAATTATTATATATGTATAATGTTTGGGGGTTCTACGTAATTTTCTAGCAAAAAAAAAAAAAGACAACAAATGTCAGAAAAAGGTTTAGTGTCTAGGTGGTTAAACTTTCCTCATTTACACAGGAAGTCCATTCCATTGACAAATTGTTACAATGTTTAGTTCCACTGCTAAAGAATGGTTTGAAAAAGTGATTCTTGGCAGACTGCCTGTTTTTTTTTTTTTTTTTCTCCTTTCTTTTGAGGGCTGTGGCTTTAGAAGAGCAGAGAGAATTCTTTGCATAGAAAGAATCGGGAAATACTTTTATCAAGATCGCAATGAGGGGGGAAAAAAAAAAAATTGCGATAACGATTGACGATTAATCGTGCAGCTCTAATATATAGATCTATATTTTTTATAGTAATAATAAACAATAATAATAATAATAATAATAATAATAATAATAAAATGGCAAACCTTTGAATAAGCTGAGATCTTGAAGTAATCCCGGCCCGAACAGCCCTTCTAAAATACTCTCGAAACCTGTAAGAGAAAAAAAAAACGTGTTCAGTGATTGGGATTTACTAAAACTGGAAAGAGCAGCAAAATCTGGTGCAGCTGTGCATGGCAACCAATCAGCTTCTAACTTTTTTAGCTTCTTCAATTTCCCACTTTCCGCCAAATCAAGTATCTGGTATGTCGTTTGACTTCAGTTCGGGGTGATCTGCAGCTGCAGGCATCGCCCTGGTACCGTTTTTTTTAAGTGGGCGGTCGGCTCTCTTGTAATAGCAACTGGAGTTGCCACATAGATATTACAAGCAGTGGGAGGGGACTCCCAGACTCTACACCCCCAACACCCCACCCCCACACCTCTCTCAGGCTCCCCCACACCACTGGGAGACCCGAGCTACCAGCCGCCACGTTCGCCGTCTGACCAGAGATCCATACAAAGCCGGAATCGGCTTTGATCAGATCTCCACTACGATATCCCACAAGCAATGACATCACTTCCGGTTTACCTGGGAGGACATTGGCGCCATTTTTTGGCAAAATTGAAAGTCCGCCGATCTTGGCGTTTTGAATGCTTTCAAGTGCAGAGGAGGGATTTGGGGGTCTTATAAACCTCAGATCTCTCCATGAAGAGGACCTGTCACTGCCTATTGCTGTCACTAAGAGGTTTATAGTCCTAGTGACAGCAATAAAAGTGATCAAATGTAAAAAAGCAATGGTGTAAAAATAAAAAATAAATAAAATAAAACACTTTTTTTTAATGTATTTTATCTGTTTAATTTTTACAGCGTTGCTTTAAATTTTTCTTTATTTCCTAAATAATTTAACATGCCCATCCCCCTGTGCTAGCGCGCAGCCCCGCACACATGCAAACAGCGATCGTCCCACGCCACGAACCTCAGATCACGGGCAGTAATTGTAGCACCAGACCTCCTCTGTAGATATAAAAGTGGTAACCTGTAGAAGGTTTTTATAGCATCACCTATGGATAATAAAATTTATGAAGTTTGTCGCCGCTGCGCAGGCGTGCGCAATTTTTAAAGATCGATAGGTCTGGTTTCTATTTACTCGGCGTGACAGTATCTTTTATTTTATTATTTTACAAAAAAAAATAAAAAATTACATATACAGATTTGTTTTTTTTTTCATTAAAATGTTTAAAAAAAAAGTGTATTTTTTCCCACAAAAATTGCAATGACCGCTTCTTTTATTTTATGTCCTCCTATTGCTAAACACTATGGGGGCGGGATATAGTAGGCCGATTACACTCACTAAGAAACTCACAAAGCTTAGTTTTAATATAAATCAGTATTAAAATATATCAAATGTAATTGGGAATACTTGCAAGGAAAAATAAAAAAAAGGGAGCCTTGGATGCAGAGGCCGCCTGACCAGAATGAAAGCTAGTGTCAATCATCTGACTCCGCCCACACCATATTAATGCACAAAAATACACATTTGAATTATAGGAAGCTGTAAAACATTTACTTTATAACTATATCTAAAAATTTGAATTACTCTTCTGAAACTTTTTTTTTTAGTCATGTGACTGGCACAGCACCAATCAGGGCTCGTCAGCCACATATTCACACTGTAAAGGAATGCGTCAGAGCAATAGAAGCTCCTCCCCTGAGGATCTTTCCCTGCAGATGCCAAAGAACAGGGAGAGATCATGTGACCACACAACAGCACTACAGGAATAAGAGACTTCAGGGATTAAAGAAAAAAAAAATACTTCACTATATTATATATCATTTATGCAAGTTAATTATGGCAATTATCACTGCTCTGTTTGGTAGCACTTTAAGGTAACACATATAAAGGTAAACCACATATACGCAAGAACGTAAACACATGCGTCAGGGACGCCTACACCTGAAAATGTCGATTGGTATACAGTGCCTTGAAAAAGTATTCATACCCTTTGAAAATTTTCCACATTTTGTCATGTTACAACCAAAAAAATAAATGTATTTTATTGGGATTTTATGTGATAGACCAACACAAAGTGGCACATAATTGTGAAGTGGAAGGAAAATGATAAATGATACAAATAAATATGTGAAAAGTGTGGGGGGCATTTGTATTCAGCCCCCTTTACTCTGATCCCCCTAACTAAAATCTAGTGAAACCAATTGCACCTAATCAGTAAATAGAGTCCACCTGTGTGTAATTTAATGTCAGTATAAATACAGCTGTTCTGTGAAGCCCTTAGAGGATTGTTAGAGAACCTTAGTGAACAAACAGCATCATGAAGGCCAAGGAACACACCAGACAGGTCAGGGATAAAGTTGTGGAGAAGTATAAAGCAGGGTTAGGTTATAAAAAACTCTCCCAAGCTTTGAACATCTCACGGAGCTCTGTTCAATCCATCATCGGAAAATGGAAAGAGTATGGCACAACTGCAAACCTACCAAGACATGGCCGTCCACCTAAACTGACCGGCCGGGCAAGGAGAGCATTCATCAGAGAAGAGCCAAGAGGTCCATGGTAACTCTGGAGGAGCTGCAGAGATCCACAGCTCAGGTGGGAGAATCTGTCCACAGGACAACTATTAGTCGTGTTCTCCACAAATCTGCCCTTTATGGAAGAGTGACAAGAAGAAAGACATTGGTGAAAGAAAGTCATAAGAAGTCCTGTTTGTAGTTTGTGAGAAGCCATGTGGAGGACACAGCAAAGATGTGGAAGAAGGTGATCTGGTCACATGAGACCAAAATTCAACTTTTTGGCCTAAAAGCAAAACGCTATGTGTGGGGAAAACTAACACTGCACATCACCCTGAACACACCATCCCCACTGTGAAACATGGTGGTGGCAGCATCATGTGGTGGGGATGCTTTTCTTCAGCAGGGAAGCTGGTCAGAGTTGATGGGAAGATGGATGGAGCCAAATACAGGACAATCTTAGAAGAAAACCTGTTAGAATCTGCAAAAGACTTGAGACTGGGGCGGAGGTTCACCTTCCAACAGGACAATGACCCTAAACATCCAGCCAGAGCTACAATGGAATGGTTTACATCAAAGCATATTCATGTGTTAGAATGGCCCAGTCACAGTCCAGACCTAAATCACATTGATGATCTGTGGCAAGACTTGAAAATTACTGCTCACAGACGCTCTCCATCCAATCTGACAGATCTTGAGATATTTTGTAAAGAAGAATAGGCAAAAATTTCTCTCTCTAGATGTGCAAAGCTGGTAGAGACATCCCCAAAAAGACTTGCAGTTGTAATTGCAGAGAAAGGGGGTTCTACAAAGTATTGACTCCGGGGGGTGCCATACAAATGCCCCCCCCCCACACTTTTCACATACTTAATTGTAAAAAATTTTGAAAACCATTTATCATCTCCACGACATACTCACACCTTGATCTACTTTATATTTTTAGCAGCCAAAATCACGATAGCATGGAAAAGGCCCATCATGGACATTGCGACAGCAAAATGAAAACTCACATGGATCAGGTTGAATGAAAAAATAGTGAGTGTCCTACGAGAAAAACAATTCATTTTTGCCAAAATATGGTCCCCTTGGCTTACTTACTTACAGGCACCGAATGACTGAATCTTACAATACGAATAAGTTGATGCAGGATCCCCGGACGGGTCCATTTCTTTTCTTCTTCACTTCTTTTTTTGTCTTTTTTTGTTCCCTTAACTTTGGCCAGTCTTGGCATCACGTCCTCTTAACTTCTTCTTTTTTATTTAAGTTCTTGATGTTCATATTTGGGGGTCGGGAGTCCCTTTGTGGAACCGTTACAACGCTTGGCAAAAGGGGAATACTTTGGGAACCGCAGTCGCTGGACGTGGACTTTACTTCATGTTGGGCCTACTTCCAGGGATTTAAGATGGTCTTGACCTCGATATCTTGGGTTTTGTTGTCCCACACTATGATCCAAGGGGTGATCGTATGGAAGACCACTTCCTAGCATCCACAATCATTTTGATGATTTATACCCAACGTTCAACCACAAAATATGCTATTCCAGTTCACTTCTGATGGTGGTCAAATGCTCACTCGTGAGCTTAACGAACACTCACTATATTGCCAAGATTTGATGTTTTGTCCCCCCCCCCACCTCTGTACCATTGTCTGAACAGAGCTTGCAAGGATGGTTCACCGGTCTGCACAGTTCTCACTCGTTACTTCTACTCTTTTTTTAAAACATTAATAAAAAACGATTGAAACAGAGAAACCATTTATCATTTTCCTTCCATTTCACAATTATGTGCCACTTTGTGTTGGTCTATCATAGAAAATCCCAATAAAATACATTTACATTTTTGGTTGTAACGTGACAAAATGTGGAAAATTTCAAGGGGTACGAATACTTTTTCAAGGCATTGTACACGTTCAATATCGTCACATCGGAGTGAGAGCAATAATTCCAACACCAGACCTCCTCCATACCGCTAAACTGATGACCTATAGGGGGCTTTTGAAGTGTCGCCTATAGAAAATATAGGATGTACTGAAGTAGGTCGCCATTTCACGGGCGCACACAAAATTTAAGGGTTGACATGTTGGGTATCCGTTTACTTGGTGCAACCTCATCTTTTATATTTTACCAAAAAAGATAGTTTATTGCGTTTGTTTGCCCTAAAATTCACTTTACTGCGTTTTTTTATCTTAAATTTTGCCTTTCCTAGACCTTTGGGGTAATATCGTGTGGCATAAAAAAAAATTGGAACCACCGCTATTTTATTCTCTAGGGTGTCCGCTTTCAGAAAATATATAATGTTTGGGGGTTTCGTGCAATCTTCAGGCCTAAAATGATTTAAAAGATTAAAAAGGAAGCCTGTGTGGAGAATATGGGGCACCTGTGTGGAAAACATGGGGCATCTGTATGGAAAGAGTCTGTATGGAAAACATGGGACCCTGTATGGAGAATGGAGAATTTGGGAGCTCTCTATGGAGAACAAGGGAGCCCTCTATGGAGAACAAGGGAGCCCTCTATGGAGAACAAGGGAGCCCTCTATGGAGAACAAGGGAGCCCTCTATGGAGAACAAGGGAGCCCTCTATGGAGAACAAGGGAGCCCTCTATGGAGAACAAGGGAGCCCTCTATGGAGAACAAGGGAGCCCTCTATGGAGAACAAGGGAGCCCTCTATGGAGAACAAGGGAGCCCTCTATGGAGAACAAGGGAGCCCTCTATGGAGAACAAGGGAGCCCTCTATGGAGAACAAGGGAGCCCTCTATGGAGAACAAGGGAGCCCTCTATGGAGAACAAGGGAGCCCTCTATGGAGAACAAGGGAGCCCTCTATGGAGAACATGGGAGCCTCTATGGAAAACATGGGAGCCTCTATGGAGAATATGGGCGCCTGTATGGAGAATATGGGCACCTGGTATGGCAAATCACTCCTGAAAATGACAGTTTCCTGCCGGCTTCAAGATTTTAGGCCTCAAGAACTAGGGCTTTGCTTCACCGCCTTGTCACCTGTCTTAACCCCATAGTGCTCTACAAGCAGTTGCAAAGCAGTGTTTCTCGGGCTTACAGTTTTTACCGGCACGCCAGAGAAACGACCCTACACTGTGGACGGCTGTTCACGAAAGCAAACAGAGACCAGATCGTTTCTGATCCCCTCTATGGCCTTGGAGGACCAGAGTTGATGTCATGCCATCACGTCTGGTCTAGGGCAGAAGTAAAACAAATTTTTTATCTTTTAAAAAGGCAAAAAAAAAAAAAAAGGGAGATATTTTGGGGTCTTTTGACCCCAGATCGCTCCATAAAGAGGACTGGTTATCCGTGTCGCCGGCTGGTCACGCAGGTGATCAAAGCGTAGATACGCTTTGATCGTCTCTATGGCCTTGGAGGACCGGAGCAACGTCATGACATCACTTCTGGTCCTGGGTGAAAGTAAACAAGTTTTTCAAGTAAAATATCAAAAAAACATTTTTTTGAATCTTTTTTTTTTTTTTTTTAAAGCAAAAAGGTAAAGTAGAGGTTTTGGGTCTTTTTGTCCCCAGATCTCTCTCTATATAAAGAGGACCTGTCATCCTTAATTCTTTTACAGGGTACAGCATATAAAAAAAAAAAAAAAAAAAAAATTGATAGCGCCCCCCGTCCCTCACATTTTTTTTAAAATATCTAGATCAAGGTTTGATGTAGGTCAGTGCCAGGATTAGTGTTTGGGTCAAGGTCAAAAGGTCAATATCAGTGTCAGGGGGAAAAAAAAAAAAAAACACAAATTTTTTTATTTGAATGCAAAAAACATAATGCATAACCCAAATGTTTGGGTAAAATATAAACAAATGATGTTTTGCCGAGTAAATAGATACCAAACATGTCACGCTTTAAAAAATTGCGTACGCTCGTACAATGGCGCCAAACGACGTAAAATTTTACTATCCATAGGCGACATTTTAAAAACCTTTACTACTTCAGATGTACAGAGGAGGTCTTGTGCTGGAATTACTGCCCCGTGATCTGATGTTCGCGGTGATACCTCACATGCGTGGGAGGATTGCGGTTTCTATGCGTGCGGGACCAACGGGTGCAGGGGGGGGGGGGGGGGGGCTCAATTTCATTTTTTTTTTAAACTATTTATTTGTGCATTGTCGTCTTAAAATAAATTTTATTGTTGTAACAAGGAATGTAAACATCCTTGTGAGGGTAATAGACAGTGGTAGGGACTCTTAATTGTGAGATCCGGGGTCTACAAGATACCAAATTCCTCCTCTGCTCTTAAAAGCATAAAAAAAAAAAAAAAAAAAAAAAAAAAAACACCAAGATCGTGTTTTTTGATTTTTGAAAATGGTGCCGTTTACATCCAGGTAACCCCGCCCTCTCCCGGAAGTGATGTCATGTCATTGCTTCTGGGTTACCATAGCTGAAAACCGATCCCTGGTCTCTGTTTAGCTCTCCGATCGGCCGGCAAAAAGCCGCAGAAGGTAGATTTGCTTATAAAAGCAATCCAGGGGCTAGTTAGCCAAAAGGATTGCTTTTACAGGAGAGAGACGACTGTTGGCTCTACTACAAAAGGTATCAGAGTGATACCTGCAGCTGCATATCATCATAGTTAACCACTTCAGCCCCGGAAGGATTTACCCACTTCCTGACCACGCCATTTTTTTGGCGATATGGCACTGCGTCGCTTTAACTGACAATTGTGCAGTCGTGCGACGCTGTACCCAAACAAAATTGACGTCCTCCTTCCCCCACAAATAGAGCTTTCTTTTGGTGGTATTTGATCACCTCTGGCGGTGATCTGCGATTCTTAATCAGGACTGCAACATTGCGGCGGACACTTTTTTTGGGACCAGTGATAGTTGTACAGCTATAAAAATCCTAATAAACCATATATAAAAATGTCAACACTGAATCCTATTTCCAGCCCACTGCCATCATTCTGAAGGATCCGGAAGTTTTAGGCGGGGTTCACACTACTGCGAATCGGATGTGGAGTTTCCTCGCTTTCCAATTCTCATGACAGGAGACTGTGTGAGATCGGCTCTCAGTGGAGGCGGTTCACACATCTACGGGACGGCGGTGGAGCGCACACAGCGGAAGGCGTCCTCCTGTGTGTCTTTGGCTCCGTTTTTAGTCTCCAAAAATTCAGACCTGAAACGGGGAACGGGGAACCCACCTGGATAATGGCCGACAAGAAAATTCATATTCATTTAAAATCATGATATGAATTAACCACTTGCCTACCGGGTACTTTTCCACCCAACCCCCCATCCTGCCCGTGCCAAATTTTCAGCTCTGTCACACTTTGAATGACAATTACGCAGTCCATGCTTCACTGTACCCATATGACATTTCTATCATTTTTTTTTTCACAGAAATAGAGCTTTTCTTTTGGCGGTATTTAATCACTGCTGGGTTTTTTTTTTTTTTGTTTTTTTTGCTAAATAAACGAAAAAAGGACCGAAAGTTTCGGGAAAAAAAAAAAAACCCAAGAACAATTTTTTATAGTTTGTTATAAAATGTTGCAAACGAGTTATTTCTCTCCTTCACCGATGTGCGCCGATCATCAGTGTAGATGTCCCTTCAACACAAAGCCAGTTATCGACTCTCCTCTCTTCACGCTGTCAGTGTGAGGAAAGGAATGCCGACAACCGGCCTGTATTTACATCCGGGATCAGCTGTCATGGTGGCGCAGCTGATCGCGTGGTAAAGCGCGCGCTGTGATTGGCCCTTTAACCCCAAATCGGTGATCAGCTGAGTCTGAAGGGCTCCGAATCACGGGGAGGACACGCCCATCTACACCCTCCTGGGCAAAAGTAAGCGCGCCCTGTAGCCGTCTATTATCTAAAACTGGTTAGAAAAAGTTAAATATATTACAAAATATATTATATATATTTAATATAAATAAATTATTTTATTATTATTATATAGAATTCTTTTTTATTTCTGCTTTGGCGCCAAAAATTTCCATTTGCTGCAAAAGTAAAGCAAAAAAAATAAAAACGGAGAAGCTGCAAAGAAATGGAAAGAGATGACTGGCAGACAGGCAGCAGTCAACTTTTTGAAATGAAATGACTTTTTGAAATGAATGGGATTTTGCTTGTTGGGCGTTATTTACGGCGTTTTAAGAGCTGAAAAGACACTCCGGTGTGCATGCAGCCTTAAAGGGGTTGTAAACCCTCGTGTGCATCCTATGCATTAAAGGTAAAAAAAAAAAAAACACCTGGCAGTGACCGCCTTCCTTGGCCAACACAACCCCCCCCCCGTCCCCGATTTACCCAGGAATTTCACCTCTGTCTGGGGTTCTTGTCTCTCGATTGGATAGATTGATAGAAGCGCAGCCATTGGCTCCCGCTGCTGTCAATCAAATCCAATGACGCAGGGGCTGGGGGGGCGTATTCCCGTCTGTGGACGTAAATGCTGGACTTGCAAGGTAACCCCCCCTCTCCCCCCGGGGGAGCGCTTCTACTAGAAGGATATCTGATGTGGGGAGGAGCTGAGAGAGCCACTGAGGGACCCCAGAAGAGGGGGATCAGGGCCACTCTGTGCACAACGAGCTGCACAGTGGAGGTAAGTATGACGTTATTTTAAAAAAAAAGTGCGAACCTTTACAATCACTTCAAGCCCTGAAGTCACAGCAATAGTAACAAAAAAAAAATAAAAAAATTAAAAAGAATAAAAGAAAGAACTGCAATGACTAAACCATCAGAGGATTTGTGTACAGAAGGGGGGGGGGAGGGGGAGGGGTTGTGGTTTGCTCCAGGAAAGGATTTTAGAACACTTAAATCTGCTTACAGGTTTACAAACCAATTCGCACACTTCTCTCCTACATATAAACATAAAAAAAAAATTGCTAGAGAATTAGCAAATATACAACACACACACACACATACTTTAGCGGATATCCTGGGGAATAAAATGGCGGTCGTTGCAATTTTTTTTATGTCACACCATCTTTGCGCAGAAACTTTTCAAATGCGATTTGTTTTGGGGGGGTTTGAGACTTTCTTGAATTAAAAAACCCAAAAACCCAATATTTACTACTATTTTTTTTTGTAAAATGTGAAAGATGACATTAAACCGAGTAAAGAGATACCAAACATGTCACGCTTTAAAATTGCGCCCGCTCGTGGAATGGCACCAAACTACGGTACTTAGAAAAAAAAAAATCTCCATAGGTGACGCAGGTTTGCATCGGCTTGTGGAATAGCGGCAAACTACGGCGCTTAAAAATCTCCAAAGGCGACACTTTAAACTCCTTTACAGGTTACCAGGTTAGAGTAACGGAGGAGATCTAGAATTATTGCTCTCACTCTTGACAATCGCAGTCCATATCTCACATGTGTGGTTTGAACACCATTTACATATACAGGAGCGCGAACTATGTATGCGTTCGTTTCTGCGTGCAAGCACAGGGGGATGGGGGCGCTTTAAAAAAATAAATAGATAATTCTTTTAGTTATTTTTTTTTTTTTTACACTTTGTCTTTTATTTTATTTTTTTTTGACTGCTTTTATCCCTATTAGCCCTTTTATATACGATACTCCTGTTTGAGCTTCTGCTTTTTCAGAATTTTTTTTTTTTTTTTTAATGTATTTTAGCGCATACAGTATCTCACAAAAGTAAGTACACCCCTCAGTGACATTTCTGTAAATCTTTTCTTCTATCTTTTCATGTGACAACACTGAAGAAATGACACTTGTCTACAATGTAAAGTAGTGAGTGTACAGCTTGTATAACAGTGTAAATTTGCTGTCCCCTCAAAATAACTCAACACACAGCCATTAATGTCTAAACTGCTGGCAACAAAAGTCAGTACACCCCTAAGTGAAAATCTCCAAATTGGGGCCGAATCGGCCATTTTCCCTCCCCGGTGTCATGTGACTCGTTAGTGTTACAAGGTCTCAGGTGTGAATGGGGAGCAGGTGTGTTAAATTTGGTGTTATCGCTCTCACTCTCATACTGGTCACTGGAAGTTCAACATGGCACCTCATGGCAAAGAACTCTCTGAGGATCTGAAAAAAAAGAATTGTTGCTCTACATAAAGATGGCCTAGGCTATAAGAAGATTGCCAAGACCCTGAAACTGAGCTGCAGCACGGTGGCCAAGACCATACAGCGGTATAAACAGGACAGGTTCCACTCAGAACAGGCCTCACCATGGTCCACCAAAGAAGTTGAGGTCACGTGCTCAGCGTCATATCTAGAGGTTGTCTTTGGGAAATAGACGTATGAGTGCTGCCAGCATTGCTGCAGAGGTTGTAGGGGTGGGGGGTCAGCCTGTCAGTGCTCAGACCATACGCCGCACACTGCATCAAATTGGTCTGCATGGCTGTCGTCCCAGAAGGAAGCCTCTTCTAAAGATGATGTACAAGAAAGACCACAAACAGTTTGCAGAAGACAAGCAGACTAAGGACATGGATTACTGGAACCATGTCCTGTGGTCTGATGAGACCAAGATAAACGTATTTGGTTCAGATGGTGACAAGCGTGTGTGGGGGCAACCAGGTGAGGAGGACAAAGACAAGTGTGTCTTGTCTACAGTCAAGCATGGTGGTGGGAGTGTCATGGTCTGGGGCTGCATGAGTGCTGCGGGCACTGGGGAGCTACAGATCATTGAGGGAACCATGAATGCCAATATGTACTGTGACATACTGAAGCAGAGCATGATCCCCTCCCCTTCAGAGACTGGGCCGCAGGGCAGTATTCCAACATGATAACCACCCCAAACACACCTCCAAGACCACCACTGCCTCGCTAAAGAAGCTGAGGGTAAAGGTGATGGACTGGCCAAGCATGTCTCCAGACCTAAACCCTATTGGGCATCTGTGGGACATCCTCAAACGGAAGGTGGAGGAGCACAAGGTCTCTAACATCCACCAGCTCTGTGATGTGTTGTCATGGAGGAACCGCACCCTAAATTCACATTGTGCGAGTTGTAATTTTAGCATTTTGAAATTGTGCGCAGAGTCTTGGCGATTAAACCACCCAAGTGTGAATGCAGCTTTAAAGTAAAAAAAAAAAAAAAAAAGAAACAGACACACACACACCCCACACCTTCAGCATGCACCCCCCCCCCCCCCCAACTATTAACATTAGAGGCGTTTTTTGCCAAATTCTGGCAGAGAAAAATGCTGCTTATTTTCATAAGGCCTAAAGGCTGCCAAAAAAGGAAAAAAAAAAAAAAGCTTTGCTGTCATATATCCTCAATTAACCCTTTCGCTGCCAGGTCTGTACCTGGGGGGGGGGTTCCACACACACAATCCGGTGGCTGCAGCTACTAGATTGTGTATGAAACTGACAGGCAGACTTCGACTTAAAAAAAATCTCCCTAGGCGACACTTTAAACGCCTTTACAGGTTACCAGTTTAGAGTTACAGAGGAGGTCCAAGTGCTAGAATTATTGCTCTCACTCCAACGTTCACGGGGATACCTCACATGTGTGGTGCGAATACCGTTTAACATATGTGCACGAGGCTTACACATGGCGGTCGCTTCTGCGCACAAGCATGGAATGGGGGCACTTGAATTTTTTTATTTTTACACTGTCCCTTTAGTATATATATATATTAGAATTTTTTTTTTTTTTTTTTTTTTGTGAAAGATCACATTTTTCTTTTGGATCTTTTGCTTTTAAAGGTAGAGAAGACATTAGGGGTCTTTTTGAGCTCAAATCTCTACATAACGAGGACCTGTCATCATTATTTCTATTACAAGGGATGTTTATATTCCTTGTAATAGGAATAAAAGTGAGATTATATATATATATATATATATATATATATATATATATATATATATATATATATATATATATATATTATCTTCTTCCTGCCTGGACTGGAAGTGACGTCACTCCAGTCCTCCAAGGCCATAGAGTGGAACAGAGGATCTATTCTGAGATTGCCTATGGAGCAAATGACCGCACCGCCGGATCGTTTCTTGGGCGTACCGGAGGAAACGGTAAGCTCGAAAAATAGCAGTGAGTGGATTGGGGGGGGGGGGGGGGTTGCGGGTGTTGGACACGCCCCCACTGGCCACTTCAGAAACCGTTCCAGCAGCTCATGAGAGAGCCAGCTGCTGGAGGGGGGGGATGGTGGAGAGAGATGTGTC
>JBBGZY010003944.1:0-30167 GCA_037952925.1 Lithobates clamitans | reverse complement strand
CACCGACCGACACCAACTGACACAGATCGTTTCCGACCGACACCAACTGACACCAACACCGACCGACCCCAACTGACGCCGATCGATCCCGACCGACACCAACACCGATCGATACCGACCGACACCAACACCGACCAACACCAACTGACACCAACAACGACCGACACCAACTGACACCAACACCGGCCGACACCAACTGACACCAACACCGACCGACCCCAACTGACACCGATCGATCCCGACCGACACCAACACCGACCGACACCAACTGACACCAACACCGACCGACACCAACTGACACTGATCGATCCCGACCGACACCAACACCGACCGACCCCAACTGACACCAACACCGACCGACCCCAACTGACACCGATCGATCCCGACCGACACCAACACCGACCGACACCAACTGACACCAACACCGACCGACCCCAACTGACACCGATCGATCCCGACCGACACCAACACCGACCGACACCAACTGACACCGATCGATCCCGACCGACACCAACACCGACCGACACCAACTGACACCAACACCGACCGACACCAACTGACACCAACACCGATCGACACCAACTGACACCAACACCGACCGACACCAACTGACACCAACACCGACCGACCCCCAACTGACACTGATCGATCCCGACCGACACCAACTGACACCAACACCGACCAACACCAACTGACACCAACACCGACCAACACCAACTGACACTGATCGATCCCGACCGACACCAACACCGACCGACACCAACTGACACTGATCGATCCCGACCGACACCAACACCGACCGACACCAACTGACACCGATCGATCCCGACCGACACCAACACCGACCGACACCAACACCGACCGACACCAACTGACACCAACACCGACCGACACCAACTGACAACGATCGATCCCGACCGACACCAACACCGACCGACACCAACTGACAACGATCGATCCCGACCGACACCAACACCGACCGACACCAACTGACAACGATCGATCCCGACCGACACCAACACCGACCGACACCAACTGACACCGATCGATCCCGACCAACACCAACACCGACCGACACCAACTGACACCAACAACGGACCGACACCAACTGACACCGATCGATCCCGACCGACACCAACACCGATCGATCCCGACCGACACCAACACCGACCAACACCAACTGACACCAACAACGACCGACACCAACTGACACCAACTGACACCAACACCGACCGACACCAACTGACACCAACTGACACCGATCGATCCCGACCGACACCAACACCGACCGACACCAACTGACACCAACACCGACCGACCCCAACTGACACCGATCGATCCCGACCGACACCAACACCGATCGATCCCGACCGACACCAACACCGACCAACACCAACTGACACCGATCGATCCCGACTGACACCAACTGACACCAACACCGACCGACACAACTGACACCAACTGACACCGATCAATCCCGACCGACACCAACACCGACCGACACCAACTGACACCAACACCGACCGACCCCAACTGACACCGATCGATCCCGACCGACACCAACACCGATCGATCCCGACCGACACCAACACCGACCAACACCAACTGACACCGATCGATCCCGACTGACACCAACTGACACCAACACCGACCGACACCAACTGACACCAACTGACACCGATCAATCCCGACCGACACCAACACCGACCGACACCAACTGACACCAACACCGACCGACCCCAACTGACACCGATCAATCCCGACCGACACCAACACCGACCGACACCAACTGACACCAACACCGACCGACCCCAACTGACACCGATCAATCCCGACCGACACCAACACCGACCGACACCAACTGACACCAACACCGACCGACCCCAACTGACACCGATCGATCCCGACTGACACCAACTGACACCAACACCGACCGACACCAACTGACACCGATCGATCCCGACCGACACCAACACGACCGACACCAACTGACACCAACACCGACCGACACCAACACCGACCGACCCCAACTGACACCAACACCGACCGACCCCAACTGACACCGATCGATCCCGACCGACACCAACTGACACCAACACCGACCGACACCAACTGACACCAACACCGACCGACACCAACACCGATCGATCCCGACCGACACCAACACCGACCGACACCAACTGACACCAACACCGACCGACACCAACTGACACCAACACCGACCGACACCAACTGACACCGATCGATCCCGACCGACACCAACACCGACCGACACCAACTGACACCAACACCGACCGACACCAACTGACACCAACACCGACCGACACCAACTGACACCGATCGATCCCGACCGACACCAACACCGACCGACACCAACTGACACCAACACCGACCGACACCAACTGACACCAACTGACACCAACACCGACCGACACCAACTGACACTGATCGATCCCGACCGACACCAACACCGACCGACACCAACTGACACCAACACCGACCGACACCAACTGACACCAACTGACACCAACACCGACCGACACCAACTGACACTGATCGATCCCGACCGACACCAACACCGACCGACACCAACTGACACCAACACCGACCGACACCAACTGACACCAACACCGACCGACCCCAACTGACACCGATCGATCCCGACCGACACCAACACCGACCGACACCAACTGACACCAACACCGACCGACACCAACTGACACCAACACCGATCGACACCAACTGACACCAACACCGACCGACACCAACTGACACCAACACCGACCGACCCCCAACTGACACTGATCGATCCCGACCGACACCAACACCGACCGACACCAACTGACACCGATCGATCCCGGACCGACACCAACACCGACCGACACCAACTGACACCGATCGATCCCGACCGACACCAACACCGACCGACACCAACACCGACCGACACCAACTGACACCAACACCGACCGACACCAACTGACACCAACACCGACCGACACCAACTGACAACGATCGATCCCGACCGACACCAACACCGACCGACACCAACTGACAACGATCGATCCCGACCGACACCAACACCGACCGACACCAACTGACAACGATCGATCCCGACCGACACCAACACCGACCGACACCAACTGACACCAACACCGATCGACACCAACTGACACCAACACCGACCGACCCCAACTGACACCGATCGATCCCGACCGACACCAACACCGACCGACACCAACTGACACCAACACCGACCGACACCAACTGACACTGATCGATCCCGACCGACACCAACACCGACCGACACCAACTGACACCAACACCGACCGACACCAACTGACACCAACACCGACCGACACCAACTGACACCGATCGATCCCGACCGACACCAACACCGACCGACACCAACTGACACCAACACCGACCGACACCAACTGACACCAACACCGACCGACACCAACTGACACCAACACCGACCGACCCCAACTGACACCGATCGATCCCGACCGACACCAACACCGACCGACACCAACTGACACCAACACCGACCGACACCAACTGACACCAACACCGATCGACACCAACTGACACCAACACCGACCGACACCAACTGACACCAACACCGACCGACCCCAACTGACACCGATCGATCCCGACCGACACCAACACCGACCGACACCAACTGACACCGATCGATCCCGACCGACACCAACACCGACCGACACCAACACCGACCGACACCAACTGACACCAACACCGACCGACACCAACTGACACCAACACCGACCGACACCAACTGACAACGATCGATCCCGACCGACACCAACACCGACCGACACCAACTGACAACGATCGATCCCGACCGACACCAACACCGACCGACACCAACTGACACCAACACCGACCGACACCAACTGACACCGATCGATCCCGACCAACACCAACACCGACACCAACTGACACCAACAACGACCGACACCAACTGACACCGATCGATCCCGACCGACACCAACACCGATCGATCCCGACCGACACCAACACCGACCAACACCAACTGACACCAACAACGACCGACACCAACTGACACCAACTGACACCAACACCGACCGACACCAACTGACACCAACTGACACCAACACCGACCGACACCAACTGACACCAACACCGACCGACACCAACTGACACCAACTGACACCAACACCGACCGACACCAACTGACACCAACTGACACCAACACCGATCGATCCCGACCGACACCAACACCGACCAACACCAACTGACACCGATCGATCCCGACTGACACCAACTGACACCAACACCGACCGACACCAACTGACACCAACTGACACCGATCGATCCCGACCGACACCAACACCGACCGACACCAACTGACACCAACACCGACCGACCCCAACTGACACCGATCGATCCCGACTGACACCAACTGACACCAACACCGACCGACACCAACTGACACCGATCGATCCCGACCGACACCAACACGACCGACACCAACTGACACCAACACCGACCGACACCAACACCGACCGACCCCAACTGACACCAACACCGACCGACCCCAACTGACACCGATCGATCCCGACCGACACCAACTGACACCAACACCGACCGACACCAACTGACACCAACACGGACCGACACCAACACCGATCGATCCCGACCGACACCAACACCGACCGACCCCAACTGACACCAACACCGACCGACACCAACTGACACCAACACCGACCGACACCAACTGACACCGATCGATCCCGACCGACACCAACACCGACCGACACCAACTGACACCGATCGATCCCGACCGACACCAACACCGACCGACACCAACTGACACCAACACCGACCGACCCCCAACTGACACCGATCGATCCCGACCAACACCAACACCGACCGACACCAACACCGACCGACACCAACTGACACCAACACCGACCGACCCCAACTGACACCGATCGATCCCGACCGACACCAACTGACACCAACACCGACCGACACCAACTGACACCGATCGATCCCGACCGACACCAACACCGACCGACACCAACTGACACCGATCGATCCTGACCGACACCAACACCGACCGACACCAACTGACACCGATCGATCCCGACCGACACCAACTGACACCAACACCGACCGACACCAACTGACACCAACACCGACCGACCCCAACTGACACCGATCGATCCCGACCGACACCAACTGACACCAACATCGACCGACACCAACTGACAGACACCGATCAACCCCAACCGACACCAACACCGACCGACACCAACTGACACCGATCGATCCCGACCGACACCAACACCGACCGACACCAACTGACACCAACACCGACCGACACCAACTGACACCAACACCGACCGACCCCAACTGACACCAACACCGACCGACACCAACTGACACCGATCGATCCCGACCGACACCAACACCGACCGACACCAACACCGACCGACACCAACTGACACCGATCGATCCCGACCGACCCCAACTGACACCAACACCGACCGACACCAACTGACACCAACACCGACCGACACCAACTGACACCAACACCGACCGACCCCCAACTGACACCGATCGATCCCGACCGACACCAACTGACACCAACTGACACCAACACCGACCGACACCAACTGACACCAACACCGACCGACACCAACTGACACCGATCGATCCCGACCGACACCAACCGACACCAACTGACACCGATCGATCCCGACCGACACCAACTGACACCAACACCGACCGACACCAACTGACACCAACACCGACCGACACCAACTGACACCAACACCGACCGACATCAACTGACACCAACACCGACCGACACCAACTGACACCAACACCGACCGACACCAACTGACACCAACACCGACCGACCCCAACTGACACCAACACCGACCGACACCAACTGACACCAACACCGACCGACACCAACTGACACCAACACCGACCGACACCAACTGACACCAACACCGACCGACACCAACTGACACCGATCGATCCCGACCGACACCAACTGACGCAAACACCGACCGACACCAACTGACACCGATCGATCCCGACCGACACCAACACCGACCGACACCAACTGACACCAACACCGACCGACCCCAACTGACACCAACACCGACCGACACCAACTGACACCAACACCGACCGACACCAACTGACACCAACACCGACCGACCCCCAACTGACACCGATCGATCCCGACCGACACCAACACCGACTGACCCCAACTGACACCGATCGATCCCGACCGACACCAACCGACACCAACTGACACCGATCGATCCCTCACCGACACCAACACCGACCGACACCAACTGACACCGATCGATCCCGACCGACACCAACACCGACCGACACCAACTGACACCAACACCGACCGACACCAACTGACACCAACACCGACCGACACCAACTGACACCAACACCGACCGACACCAACTGACACCGATCGATCCCGACCTACACCAACTGACACCAACACCGACCGACACCAACTGACACCAACACCGACCGACACCAACTGACACCGATCGATCCCGACCGACACCAACACCGACCGACACCAACTGACACCGATCGATCCTGACCGACACCAACACCGACCGACACCAACTGACACCGATCGATCCCGACCGACACCAACTGACACCAACACCGACCGACACCAACTGACACCAACACCGACCGACCCCAACTGACACCGATCGATCCCGACCGACACCAACTGACACCAACATCGACCGACACCAACTGACAGACACCGATCAACCCCAACCGACACCAACACCGACCGACACCAACTGACACCGATCGATCCCGACCGACACCAACACCGACCGACACCAACTGACACCAACACCGACCGACACCAACTGACACCAACACCGACCGACCCCAACTGACACCAACACCGACCGACACCAACTGACACCGATCGATCCCGACCGACACCAACACCGACCGACACCAACACCGACCGACACCAACTGACACCGATCGATCCCGACCGACCCCAACTGACACCAACACCGACCGACACCAACTGACACCAACACCGACCGACACCAACTGACACCAACACCGACCGACCCCCAACTGACACCGATCGATCCCGACCGACACCAACTGACACCAACTGACACCAACACCGACCGACACCAACTGACACCAACACCGACCGACACCAACTGACACCGATCGATCCCGACCGACACCAACCGACACCAACTGACACCGATCGATCCCGACCGACACCAACTGACACCAACACCGACCGACACCAACTGACACCAACACCGACCGACACCAACTGACACCAACACCGACCGACATCAACTGACACCAACACCGACCGACACCAACTGACACCAACACCGACCGACACCAACTGACACCAACACCGACCGACCCCAACTGACACCAACACCGACCGACACCAACTGACACCAACACCGACCGACACCAACTGACACCAACACCGACCGACACCAACTGACACCAACACCGACCGACACCAACTGACACCGATCGATCCCGACCGACACCAACTGACGCAAACACCGACCGACACCAACTGACACCAACACCGACCGACACCAACTGACACCAACACCGACCGACCCCAACTGACACCAACACCGACCGACACCAACTGACACCAACACCGACCGACACCAACTGACACCAACACCGACCGACCCCCAACTGACACCGATCGATCCCGACCGACACCAACCGACACCAACTGACACCGATCGATCCCTCACCGACACCAACACCGACCGACACCAACTGACACCGATCGATCCCGACCGACACCAACACCGACCGACACCAACTGACACCAACACCGACCGACACCAACTGACACCAACACCGACCGACACCAACTGACACCAACACCGACCGACACCAACTGACACCGATCGATCCCGACCTACACCAACTGACACCAACACCGACCGACACCAACTGACACCAACACCGACCGACACCAACTGACACCAACACCGACCGACATCAACTGACACCAACACCGACCGACACCAACTGACACCAACACCGACCGACCCCAACTGACACCGATCGATCCCGACCGACACCAACTGACACCAACACCGACCGACACCAACTGACACCGATCGATCCCGACCGACACCAACTGACACCAACACCGACCGATACCAACTGACACCGATCGATCCCGACCGACACCAACACCGACCGACATCAACTGACACCAACACCGACCGACACCAACTGACACCAACACCGACCGACACCAACTGACACCGATCGATCCCGACCGACACCAACTGACACCAACACCGACCGACATCAACTGACACCAACACCGACCGACATCAAGTGACACCGATCGATCCCGACCGACACCAACACCGACCGACACCAACTGACACCGATCGATCCCGACCGACACCAACACCGACCGACACCAACTGACACCGATCGATCCCGACCGACACCAACACCGACCGACACCAACTGACACCAACACCGACCGACCCCCAACTGACACTGATCGATCCCGACCGACACCAACTGACACCAACACCGACCGACACCAACTGACACCGATCGATCCCGACCGACACCAACACCGACCGACACCAACTGACACCAACACCGACCGACACCAACTGACACCAACACCGACCGACCCCCAACTGACACCGATCGATCCCGACCGACACCAACACCGACCGACCCCAACTGACACCGATCGATCCCGATCGACACCAACCGACACCAACTGACACCGATCGATCCCGACCGACACCAACTGACACCAACACCGACCGACACCAACTGACACCAACACCGACCGACCCCCAACTGACACCGATCGATCCCGACCGACACCAACACCGACCGACCCCCAACTGACACTGATCGATCCCGACCGACACCAACACCGATCGACACCAACTGACACTGATCGATCCCGACCGACACCAACTGACACCAACACCGACCGACACCAACTGACACCGATCGATCCCGACCGACACCAACTGACACCAACACCGACCGACACCAACTGACACCAACACCGACCAACACCAACTGACACCAACACCGACCGACATCAACTGACACCAACACCGACCGACACCAACTGACACCGATCGATCCCGACCGACATCAACACCGACCGACACCAACTGACACCGATCGATCCCGACCGACACCAACACCGACCGACACCAACTGACACCGATCGATCCCGACCGACACCAACCGACACCAACTGACACCGATCGATCCCTCACCGACACCAACACCGACCGACACCAACTGACACTAACACCGACCGACACCAACTGACACCAACACCGACCGACACCAACTGACACCAACACCGACCGACACCAACTGACACCAACACCGACCGACCCCAACTGACACCGATCGATCCCGACCGACACCAACTGACACCAACACCGACCGACACCAACTGACACCGATCGATCCTGACCGACACCAACTGACACCAACACCGACCGACACCAACTGACACCAACACCGACCGACACCAACTGACACCGATCGATCCCGACCGACACCAACACCGACCGACACCAACTGACACCGATCGATCCCGACCGACACCAACACCGACCGACACCAACACCGACCGACACCAACTGACACCGATCGATCCCGACCGACACCAACACCGACCGACACCAACTGACACCGATCGATCCCGACCGACACCAACACCGACCGACACCAACTGACACCGATCGATCCCGACCGACACCAACACCGACCGACACCAACACCGACCGACACCAACTGACACCGATCGATCCCGACCGACACCAACACCGACCGACACCAACTGACACCAACACCGACCGACACCAACTGACACCGACCGACACCAACTGAGACCGATCGATCCCGACCGACACCAACACCGACCGACACCAACTGACACCGATCGATCCCGACCGACACCAACTGACACCAACATCGACCGACACCAACTGACACCAACACCGACCGACACCAACTGACACCAACACCGACCGACAACAACTGACACCAACACCGACCGACACCAACTGACACCGATCGATCCCGACCGACACCAACACCGACCGACACCAACTGACACCGATCGATCCCGACCGACACCAACACCGACCGACACCAACTGACACCAACACCGACCGACACCAACTGACACCAACACCGACCGACACCAACTGACACCAACACCGACCGACCCCAACTGACACCGATCGATCCCGACCGACACCAACTGACACCAACTGACACCAACACCGACCGACACCAACCGACACCAACACCGACCGACACCAACTGACACCAACACCGACCGACACCAACTGACACCAACACCGACCGACCCCCAACTGACACCGATCGATCCCGACCGACACCAACACCGACCGACACCAACTGACACCAACACCGACCGACACCAACTGACACCAACACCGACCGACCCCCAACTGACACCGATCGATCCCGACCGACACCAACACCGACCGACCCCAACTGACACCGATCGATCCCGATCGACACCAACCGACACCAACTGACACAGATCGATCCCGACCGACACCAACTGACACCAACACCGACCGACACCAACTGACACCAACACCGACCGACCCCCAACTGACACCGATCGATCCCGACCGACACCAACACCGACCGACCCCCAACTGACACCGATCGATCCCGACCGACACCAACACCGATCGACACCAACTGACACTGATCGATCCCGACCGACACCAACTGACACCAACACCGACCGACACCAACTGACACCAACACCGACCGACACCAACTGACACCGATCGATCCCGACCGACACCAACTGACACCAACACCGACCGACACCAACTGACACCAACACCGACCAACACCAACTGACACCAACACCGACCGACATCAACTGACACCAACACCGACCGACACCAACTGACACCGATCGATCCCGACCGACACCAACTGACACCAACACCGACCGACCCCAACTGACACCGATCGATCCCGACCGACACCAACCGACACCAACTGACACCGATCGATCCCTCACCGACACCAACACCGACCGACACCAACTGACACCGATCGATCCCGACCGACACCAACACCGACCGACACCAACTGACACCAACACCGACCGACACCAACACCGACCGACACCAACTGACACCGATCGATCCCGACCGACACCAACTGACACCAACACCGACCGACACCAACTGACACCAACACCGACCGACATCAACTGACACCGATCGATCCCGACCGACACCAACTGACACCAACACCGACCGACACCAACTGACACCAACACCGACCGACATCAACTGACACCAACACCGACCGACACCAACTGACACCAACACCGACCGACACCAACTGACACCAACACCGACCGACCCCAACTGACACCGATCGATCCCGACCGACACCAACTGACACCAACACCGACCGACACCAACTGACACCGATCGATCCCGACCGACACCAACTGACACCAACACCGACCGACACCAACTGACACCAACACCGACCGACACCAACTGACACCAACACCGACCGACATCAACTGACACCGATCGATCCCGACCGACACCAACACCGACCGACACCAACTGACACCGATCGATCCCGACCGACACCAACACCGACCGACACCAACACCGACCGACACCAACTGACACCGATCGATCCCGACCGACACCAACACCGACCGACACCAACTGACACCGATCGATCCCGACCGACACCAACACCGACCGACACCAACTGACACCGATCGATCCCGACCGACACCAACACCGACCGACACCAACACCGACCGACACCAACTGACACCGATCGATCCCGACCGACACCAACACCGACCGACACCAACTGACACCAACACCGACCGACACCAACTGACACCAACACCGACCGACACCAACTGAGACCGATCGATCCCGACCGACACCAACACCGACCGACACCAACTGACACCGATCGATCCCGACCGACACCAACTGACACCAACATCGACCGACACCAACTGACACCAACACCGACCGACACCAACTGACACCAACACCGACCGACAACAACTGACACCGATCGATCCCGACCGACACCAACACCGACCGACACCAACTGACACCGATCGATCCCGACCGACACCAACTGACACCAACATCGACCGACACCAACTGACACCAACACCGACCGACACCAACTGACACCAACACCGACCGACACCAACTGACACCGATCGATCCCGACCGACACCAACACCGACCGACACCAACTGACACCAACACCGACCGACACCAACACCGACCGACCCCAACTGACACCGATCGATCCCGACCGACCCCAACTGACACCAACACCGACCGACACCAACTGACACCAACACCGACCGACCCCCAACTGACACCGATCGATCCCGACCGACACCAACACCGACCGACACCAACTGACACCGATCGATCCCGACCGACACCAACCGACACCAACTGACACCGATCGATCCCTCACCGACACCAACACCGACCGACACCAACTGACACCGATCGATCCCGACCGACACCAACACCGACCGACACCGACCGACACCAACACCGACCGACACCAACTGACACCAACACCGACCGACACCAACTGACACCAACACCGACCGACCCCAACTGACACCGATCGATCCCGACCGACACCAACTGACACCAACTGACACCAACACCGACCGACACCAACCGACACCAACTGACACCAACACCGACCGACAACAACTGACATCGATCGATCCCGACCGACACCAACACCGACCGACACCAACTGACACCGATCGATCCCGACCGACACCAACTGACACCAACACCGACCGACACCAACTGACACCGATCGATCCCGACCGACACCAACACCGACCGACACCAACTGACACCAACACCGACCGACACCAACTGACACCGATCGATCCCGACCGACACCAACACCGACCGACATCAACTGACACCGATCGATCCCGACCGACACCAACACCGACCGACACCAACTGACAACGATCGATCCCGACCGACACCAACACCGACCGACACCAACTGACACCAACACCGACCGACACCAACTGACACCGATCGATCCCGACCGACACCAACACCGACCGACACCAACACCGACCGACACCAACTGACACCGATCGATCCCGACCGACACCAACACCGACCGACAACAACTGACACCGATCGATCCCGACCGACACCAACTGACACCAACATCGACCGACACCAACTGACACCAACACCGACCGACAACAACTGACACCGATCGATCCCGACCGACACCAACTGACACCGATCGATCCCGACCGACACCAACTGACACCGATCGATCCCGACCGACACCAACACCGACCGACACCAACTGACACCGATCGATCCCGACCGACACCAACTGACACCAACACCGACCGACACCAACTGACACCAACACCGACCGACACCAACTGACACCAACACCGACCGACCCCAACTGACACCGATCGATCCCGACCGACACCAACACCGACCGACACCAACTGACACCAACACCGACCGACACCAACTGACACCAACACCGACCGACACCAACTGACACCAACACCGACCGACACCAACTGACACCAACACCGACCGACACCAACTGACACCAACACCGACCGACACCAACTGACACCAACACCGACCGACCCCAACTGACACCGATCGATCCCGACCGACACCAACACCGACCGACACCAACTGACACCAACACCGACCGACACCAACTGACACCGATCGATCCCGACCGACACCAACACCGACCGACACCAACTGACACCGATCGATCCCGACCGACACCAACTGACACCAACACCGACCGACACCAACTGACACCGATCGATCCCGACCGACACCAACACCGACCGACACCAACTGACACCAACACCGACCGACACCAACACCGACCGACCCCAACTGACACCGATCGATCCCGACCGACCCCAACTGACACCAACACCGACCGACACCAACTGACACCAACACCGACCGACACCAACTGACACCAACACCGACCGACCCCCAACTGACACCGATCGATCCCGACCGACACCAACACCGACCGACACCAACTGACACCGATCGATCCCGACCGACACCAACACCGACCGACCCCAACTGACACCAACACCGACCGACACCAACTGACACCGATCGATCCCGACCGACACCAACACCGACCGACACCAACTGACACCGATCGATCCCGACCGACACCAACACCGACCGACACCAACTGACACCGATCGATCCCGACCGACACCAACACCGACCGACACCAACTGAGACCGATCGATCCCGACCGACACCAACACCGACCGACACCAACTGACACCAACACCGACCGACCCCAACTGACACCAACACCGACCGACACCAACTGACACCAACACCGACCGACACCAACTGACACCAACACCGACCGACCCCCAACTGACACCGATCGATCCCGACCGACACCAACACCGACTGACCCCAACTGACACCGATCGATCCCGACCGACACCAACCGACACCAACTGACACCGATCGATCCCTCACCGACACCAACACCGACCGACACCAACTGACACCGATCGATCCCGACCGACACCAACACCGACCGACACCAACTGACACCAACACCGACCGACACCAACTGACACCAACACCGACCGACACCAACTGACACCAACACCGACCGACACCAACTGACACCGATCGATCCCGACCTACACCAACTGACACCAACACCGACCGACACCAACTGACACCAACACCGACCGACACCAACTGACACCAACACCGACCGACATCAACTGACACCAACACCGACCGACACCAACTGACACCAACACCGACCGACCCCAACTGACACCGATCGATCCCGACCGACACCAACTGACACCAACACCGACCGACACCAACTGACACCGATCGATCCCGACCGACACCAACACCGACCGACACCAACTGACACCAACACCGACCGACATCAACTGACACCAACACCGACCGACACCAACTGACACCAACACCGACCGACACCAACTGACACCGATCGATCCCGACCGACACCAACTGACACCAACACCGACCGACATCAAGTGACACCGATCGATCCCGACCGACACCAACACCGACCGACACCAACTGACACCGATCGATCCCGACCGACACCAACACCGACCGACACCAACTGACACCGATCGATCCCGACCGACACCAACACCGACCGACACCAACTGACACCGATCGATCCCGACCAACACCAACACCGACCGACACCAACTGACACTGATCGATCCCGACCGACACCAACTGACACCAACACCGACCGACACCAACTGACACCGATCGATCCCGACCGACACCAACACCGACCGACACCAACTGACACCAACACCGACCGACACCAACTGACACCGATCGATCCCGACCGACACCAACACCGACCGACACCAACTGACACCAACACCGACCGACACCAACTGACACCAACACCGACCGACCCCCAACTGACACCGATCGATCCCGACCGACACCAACACCGACCGACCCCAACTGACACCGATCGATCCCGACCGACACCAACACCGACCGACCCCAACTGACACCGATCGACACCAACCGACACCAACTGACACCGATCGATCCCGACCGACACCAACTGACACCAACACCGACCGACACCAACTGACACCAACACCGACCGACCCCCAACTGACACCGATCGATCCCGACCGACACCAACACCGACCGACCCCCAACTGACACTGATCGATCCCGACCGACACCAACACCGATCGACACCAACTGACACTGATCGATCCCGACCGACACCAACTGACACCAACACCGACCGACACCAACTGACACCGATCGATCCCGACCGACACCAACTGACACCAACACCGACCGACACCAACTGACACCAACACCGACCAACACCAACTGACACCAACACCGACCGACATCAACTGACACCAACACCGACCGACACCAACTGACACCGATCGATCCCGACCGACATCAACACCGACCGACACCAACTGACACCGATCGATCCCGACCGACACCAACCGACACCAACTGACACCGATCGATCCCTCACCGACACCAACACCGACCGACACCAACTGACACCGATCGATCCCGACCGACACCAACACCGACCGACACCAACTGACACCAACACCGACCGACACCAACACCGACCGACACCAACTGACACCGATCGATCCCGACCGACACCAACTGACACCAACACCGACCGACACCAACTGACACTAACACCGACCGACACCAACTGACACCAACACCGACCGACATCAACTGACACCGATCGATCCCGACCGACACCAACTGACACCAACACCGACCGACACCAACTGACACCAACACCGACCGACATCAACTGACACCAACACCGACCGACACCAACTGACACCAACACCGACCGACCCCAACTGACACCGATCGATCCCGACCGACACCAACTGACACCAACACCGACCGACACCAACTGACACCGATCGATCCCGACCGACACCAACTGACACCAACACCGACCGACACCAACTGACACCAACACCGACCGACACCAACTGACACCAACACCGACCGACATCAACTGACACCGATCGATCCCGACCGACACCAACACCGACCGACACCAACTGACACCGATCGATCCCGACCGACACCAACACCGACCGACACCAACACCGACCGACACCAACTGACACCGATCGATCCCGACCGACACCAACACCGACCGACACCAACTGACACCGATCGATCCCGACCGACACCAACACCGACCGACACCAACTGACACCGATCGATCCCGACCGACACCAACACCGACCGACACCAACACCGACCGACACCAACTGACACCGATCGATCCCGACCGACACCAACACCGACCGACACCAACTGACACCGATCGATCCCGACCGACACCAACTGACACCAACATCGACCGACACCAACTGACACCAACACCGACCGACACCAACTGACACCAACACCGACCGACACCAACTGACACCGATCGATCCCGACCGACACCAACACCGACCGACACCAACTGACACCGATCGATCCCGACCGACACCAACCGACACCAACACCGACCGACACCAACACCGACCGACACCAACACCGACCGACCCCAACTGACACCGATCGATCCCGACCGACCCCAACTGACACCAACACCGACCGACACCAACTGACACCAACACCGACCGACCCCCAACTGACACCGATCGATCCCGACCGACACCAACACCGACCGACACCAACTGACACCGATCGATCCCGACCGACACCAACCGACACCAACTGACACCGATCGATCCCTCACCGACACCAACACCGACCGACACCAACTGACACCGATCGATCCCGACCGACACCAACACCGACCGACACCGACCGACACCAACACCGACCGACACCAACTGACACCAACACCGACCGACACCAACTGACACCAACACCGACCGACCCCAACTGACACCGATCGATCCCGACCGACACCAACTGACACCAACTGACACCAACACCGACCGACACCAACCGACACCAACTGACACCAACACCGACCGACAACAACTGACATCGATCGATCCCGACCGACACCAACACCGACCGACACCAACTGACACCGATCGATCCCGACCGACACCAACTGACACCAACACCGACCGACACCAACTGACACCGATCGATCCCGACCGACACCAACACCGACCGACACCAACTGACACCAACACCGACCGACACCAACTGACACCGATCGATCCCGACCGACACCAACACCGACCGACATCAACTGACACCGATCGATCCCGACCGACACCAACACCGACCGACACCAACTGACAACGATCGATCCCGACCGACACCAACACCGACCGACACCAACTGACACCAACACCGACCGACACCAACTGACACCGATCGATCCCGACCGACACCAACACCGACCGACACCAACACCGACCGACACCAACTGACACCGATCGATCCCGACCGACACCAACACCGACCGACAACAACTGACACCGATCGATCCCGACCGACACCAACTGACACCAACATCGACCGACACCAACTGACACCAACACCGACCGACAACAACTGACACCGATCGATCCCGACCGACACCAACTGACACCGATCGATCCCGACCGACACCAACTGACACCGATCGATCCCGACCGACACCAACACCGACCGACACCAACTGACACCGATCGATCCCGACCGACACCAACTGACACCAACACCGACCGACACCAACTGACACCAACACCGACCGACACCAACACCGACCGACACCAACTGACACCAACACCGACCGACCCCAACTGACACCGATCGATCCCGACCGACACCAACACCGACCGACACCAACTGACACCAACACCGACCGACACCAACTGACACCAACACCGACCGACACCAACTGACACCAACACCGACCGACACCAACTGACACCAACACCGACCGACACCAACTGACACCAACACCGACCGACCCCAACTGACACCGATCGATCCCGACCGACACCAACACCGACCGACACCAACTGACACCAACACCGACCGACACCAACTGACACCGATCGATCCCGACCGACACCAACACCGACCGACACCAACTGACACCGATCGATCCCGACCGACACCAACTGACACCAACACCGACCGACACCAACTGACACCGATCGATCCCGACCGACACCAACTGACACCAACACCGACCGACACCAACACCGACCGACCCCAACTGACACCGATCGATCCCGACCGACCCCAACTGACACCAACACCGACCGACACCAACTGACACCAACACCGACCGACACCAACTGACACCAACACCGACCGACCCCCAACTGACACCGATCGATCCCGACCGACACCAACACCGACCGACACCAACTGACACCGATCGATCCCGACCGACACCAACACCGACCGACCCCAACTGACACCAACACCGACCGACACCAACTGACACCGATCGATCCCGACCGACACCAACACCGACCGACACCAACTGACACCGATCGATCCCGACCGACACCAACACCGACCGACACCAACTGACACCGATCGATCCCGACCGACACCAACACCGACCGACACCAACTGAGACCGATCGATCCCGACCGACACCAACACCGACCGACACCAACTGACACCGATCGATCCCGACCGACACCAACTGACACCAACATCGACCGACACCAACTGACACCAACACCGACCGACACCAACTGACACCAACACCGACCGACAACAACTGACACCGATCGATCCCGACCGACACCAACACCGACTGACACCAACTGACACCAACACCGACCGACACCAACTGACACCAACACCGACCGACAACAACTGACACCAACACCGACCGACACCAACTGACACCGATCGATCCCGACCGACACCAACACCGACCGACACCAACTGACACCGATCGATCCCGACCGACACCAACACCGACCGACACCAACTGACACCAACACCGACCGACACCAACTGACACCAACACCGACCGACACCAACTGACACCAACACCGACCGACCCCAACTGACACCGATCGATCCCGACCGACACCAACTGACACCAACTGACACCAACACCGACCGACACCAACCGACACCAACACCGACCGACACCAACTGACACCAACACCGACCGACAACAACTGACACCGATCGATCCCGACCGACACCAACACCGACCGACACCAACTGACACCGATCGATCCCGACCGACACCAACTGACACCAACTGACACCAACATCGACCGACACCAACTGACACCAACACCGACCGACACCAACTGACACCAACACCGACCGACACCAACTGACACCGATCGATCCCGACCGACCCCAACTGACACCAACACCGACCGACACCAACTGACACCAACACCGACCGACACCAACTGACACCAACACCGACCGACCCCCAACTGACACCGATCGATCCCGACCGACACCAACACCGACCGACACCAACTGACACCAACACCGACCGACACCAACTGACACCAACACCGACCGACACCAACTGACACCAACACCGACCGACACCAACTGACACCGATCGATCCCGACCGACACCAACACCGACCGACCCCAACTGACACCGATCGATCCCGACCGACACCAACCGACACCAACTGACACCGATCGATCCCTCACCGACACCAACACCGACCGACACCAACTGACACCGATCGATCCCGACCGACACCAACACCGACCGACACCAACTGACACCAACACCGACCGACACCAACTGACACCAACACCGACCGACCCCAACTGACACCGATCGATCCCGACCGACACCAACACCGACCGACACCAACTGACAC
Organism: Lithobates clamitans; assembly: GCA_037952925.1. NCBI lineage: Eukaryota > Metazoa > Chordata > Amphibia > Anura > Ranidae > Lithobates > Lithobates clamitans. Next base: position 9,616 of record JBBGZY010003944.1, on the reverse strand, counting down.
CAACACCGACCGACACCAACACCGACCGACACCAACTGACACCAACACCGACCGACACCAACACCGACCGACCCCAACTGACACCAACACCGACCGACACCAACTGACACCAACACCGACCGACACCAACTGACACCGATCGATCCCGACCGACACCAACACCGACCGACCCCAACTGACACTGATCGATCCCGACCGACACCAACACCGACCGACACCAACTGACACCAACACCGACCAACACCGACCGACACCAACACCGACCGACACCAACTGACACCAACACCGACCGACACCAACTGACACCAACACCGACCGACACCAACTGACACCGATCGATCCCGACCGACACCAACACCGACCGACACCAACTGACACCAACACCGACCGACACCAACCGACACCAACTGACACCAACACCGACCGACAACAACTGACATCGATCGATCCCGACCGACACCAACACCGACCGACACCAACTGACACCGATCGATCCCGACCGACACCAACTGACACCAACACCGACCGACACCAACTGACACCGATCGATCCCGACCGACACCAACACCGACCGACACCAACTGACACCAACACCGACCGACACCAACTGACACCGATCGATCCCGACCGACACCAACACCGACCGACATCAACTGACACCGATCGATCCCGACCGACACCAACACCGACCGACACCAACTGACACCAACACCGACCGACACCAACTGACACCGATCGATCCCGACCGACACCAACACCGACCGACACCAACACCGACCGACACCAACTGACACCGATCGATCCCGACCGACACCAACACCGACCGACAACAACTGACACCGATCGATCCCGACCGACACCAACTGACACCAACACCGACCGACAACAACTGACACCGATCGATCCCGACCGACACCAACTGACACCGATCGATCCCGACCGACACCAACTGACACCGATCGATCCCGACCGACACCAACACCGACCGACACCAACTGACACCGATCGATCCCGACCGACACCAACACCGACCGACACCAACTGACACCAACACCGACCGACACCAACACCGACCGACACCAACTGACACCAACACCGACCGACCCCAACTGACACCGATCGATCCCGACCGACACCAACACCGACCGACACCAACTGACACCAACACCGACCGACACCAACTGACACCAACACCGACCGACACCAACTGACACCAACACCGACCGACACCAACTGACACCAACACCGACCGACACCAACTGACACCAACACCGACCGACACCAACTGACACCGATCAATCCCGACCGACACCAACACCGACCGACCCCAACTGACACCGATCGATCCCGACCGACACCAACACCGACCGACACCAACTGACACCAACACCGACCGACACCAACTGACACCAACACCGACCGACCCCAACTGACACCGATCGATCCCGACCGACACCAACACCGACCGACACCAACTGACACCGATCGATCCCGACCGACACCAACACCGACCGACCCAACTGACACCAACACCGACCGACACCAACTGACACCGATCGATCCCGACCGACACCAACACCGACCGACACCAACTGACACCGATCGATCCCGACCGACACCAACACCGACCGACACCAACTGACACCGATCGATCCCGACCGACACCAACACCGACCGACACCAACTGAGACCGATCGATCCCGACCGACACCAACACCGACCGACACCAACTGACACCGATCGATCCCGACCGACACCAACTGACACCAACATCGACCGACACCAACTGACACCAACACCGACCGACACCAACTGACACCAACACCGACCGACAACAACTGACACCGATCGATCCCGACCGACACCAACACCGACTGACACCAACTGACACCAACACCGACCGACACCAACTGACACCAACACCGACCGACAACAACTGACACCAACACCGACCGACACCAACTGACACCGATCGATCCCGACCGACACCAACACCGACCGACACCAACTGACACCGATCGATCCCGACCGACACCAACACCGACCGACACCAACTGACACCAACACCGACCGACACCAACTGACACCAACACCGACCGACACCAACTGACACCAACACCGACCGACCCCAACTGACACCGATCGATCCCGACCGACACCAACTGACACCAACTGACACCAACACCGACCGACACCAACCGACACCAACACCGACCGACACCAACTGACACCAACACCGACCGACAACAACTGACACCGATCGATCCCGACCGACACCAACACCGACCGACACCAACTGACACCGATCGATCCCGACCGACACCAACTGACACCAACATCGACCGACACCAACTGACACCAACACCGACCGACACCAACTGACACCAACACCGACCGACACCAACTGACACCGATCGATCCCGACCGACCCCAACTGACACCAACACCGACCGACACCAACTGACACCAACACCGACCGACACCAACTGACACCAACACCGACCGACCCCCAACTGACACCGATCGATCCCGACCGACACCAACACCGACCGACACCAACTGACACCAACACCGACCGACACCAACTGACACCAACACCGACCGACACCAACTGACACCAACACCGACCGACACCAACTGACACCGATCGATCCCGACCGACACCAACACCGACCGACCCCAACTGACACCGATCGATCCCGACCGACACCAACCGACACCAACTGACACCGATCGATCCCTCACCGACACCAACACCGACCGACACCAACTGACACCGATCGATCCCGACCGACACCAACACCCGACCGACACCAACTGACACCAACACCGACCGACACCAACTGACACCAACACCGACCGACCCCAACTGACACCGATCGATCCCGACCGACACCAACACCGACCGACACCAACTGACACCAACACCGACCGACACCAACACCGACCGACACCAACTGACACCAACACCGACCGACACCAACACCGACCGACCCCAACTGACACCAACACCGACCGACACCAACTGACACCAACACCGACCGACACCAACTGACACCGATCGATCCCGACCGACACCAACACCGACCGACCCCAACTGACACTGATCGATCCCGACCGACACCAACACCGACCGACACCAACTGACACCAACACCGACCAACACCGACCGACACCAACACCGACCGACACCAACTGACACCAACACCGACCGACACCAACTGACACCAACACCGACCGACACCAACTGACACCGATCGATCCCGACCGACACCAACACCGACCGACACCAACTGACACCAACACCGACCGACACCAACCGACACCAACTGACACCAACACCGACCGACAACAACTGACATCGATCGATCCCGACCGACACCAACACCGACCGACACCAACTGACACCGATCGATCCCGACCGACACCAACTGACACCAACACCGACCGACACCAACTGACACCGATCGATCCCGACCGACACCAACACCGACCGACACCAACTGACACCAACACCGACCGACACCAACTGACACCGATCGATCCCGACCGACACCAACACCGACCGACATCAACTGACACCGATCGATCCCGACCGACACCAACACCGACCGACACCAACTGACACCAACACCGACCGACACCAACTGACACCGATCGATCCCGACCGACACCAACACCGACCGACACCAACACCGACCGACACCAACTGACACCGATCGATCCCGACCGACACCAACACCGACGACAACTGACAACCGATCCACCGACACCAACTGACACCAACACCGACCGACAACAACTGACACCGATCGATCCCGACCGACACCAACTGACACCGATCGATCCGACCGACACAACTGACACCGATCGATCCCGACCGACACCAACACCGACCGACACCAACTGACACCGATCGATCCCGACCGACACCAACACCGACCGACACCAACTGACACCAACACCGACCGACACCAACACCGACCGACACCAACTGACACCAACACCGACCGAGCCCCAACTGACACCGATCGATCCCGACCGACACCAACACCGACCGACACCAACTGACACCAACACCGACCGACACCAACTGACACCAACACCGACCGACACCAACTGACACCAACACCGACCGACACCAACTGACACCAACACCGACCGACACCAACTGACACCAACACCGACCGACACCAACTGACACCGATCAATCCCGACCGACACCAACACCGACCGACCCCAACTGACACCGATCGATCCCGACCGACACCAACACCGACCGACACCAACTGACACCAACACCGACCGACACCAACTGACACCGATCGATCCCGACCGACACCAACACCGACCGACACCAACTGACACCGATCGATCCCGACCGACACCAACTGACACCAACACCGACCGACACCAACTGACACGAATCAGATCGACCGACACACCAACACCGACCGACACCAACTGACACCAACACCGACCGACACCAACACCGACCGACCCCAACTGACACCGATCGATCCCGACCGACACCAACTGACACCAACACCGACCGACACCAACTGACACCAACACCGACCGACACCAACTGACACCAACACCGACCGACCCCCAACTGACACCGATCGATCCCGACCGACACCAACACCGACCGACACCAACTGACACCGATCGATCCCGACCGACACCAACTGACACCAACACCGACCGACAACAACTGACACCGATCGATCCCGACCGACACCAACTGACACCGATCTCCCGACCGACACCAACTGACACCGATCGATCCCGACCGACACCAACACCGACCGACACCAACTGACACCGATCGATCCCGACCGACACCAACTGACACCAACACCGACCGACACCAACTGACACCAACACCGACCGACACCAACACCGACCGACACCAACTGACACCAACACCGACCGACCCCAACTGACACCGATCGATCCCGACCGACACCAACACCGACCGACACCAACTGACACCGATCGATCCCGACCGACACCAACTGACACCAACACCGACCGACACAACCAACGACAACACCCGACACCAACTGACACCAACACCGACCGACACCAACTGACACCAACACCGACCGACACCAACTGACACCAACACCGACCGACACGACCTGCCAACTGACACCGATCGATCCCGACCGACACCAACACCGACCGACACCAACTGACACCAACACCGACCGACACCAACTGACACCGATCGATCCCGACCGACACCAACACCGACCGACACCAACTGACACCGATCGATCCCGACCGACACCAACTGACACCAACACCGACCGACACCAACTGACACCGATCGATCCCGACCGACACCAACACCCGACCGACACCAACTGACACCAACACCGACCGACACCAACACCGACCGACCCCAACTGACACCGATCGATCCCGACCGACCCCAACTGACACCAACACCGACCGACACCAACTGACACCAACACCGACCGACACCAACTGACACCAACACCGACCGACCCCCAACTGACACCGATCGATCCCGACCGACACCAACACCGACCGACACCAACTGACACCGATCGATCCCGACCGACACCAACACCGACCGACACCAACTGATAACAACCAACAGCAACCGACACCGATATTAACTGACCGGGAAATCCTCTATCCTCTGAATCCTGCTGGGAATCTCTCTGATTCTTGATGGGAATCGCTCTGATTCTTGCTGGGAATCTCTCTGATTCTTGATGGGAATCTCTCTGATTCTTGATGGAATTTTTCTGAATCTTGCTGGGAATCTCTCTGATTCTTGATGGGAATCTCTCTGAATCCTGCTGGGAATCTCTCTGAATCTTGATGGGAATCGCTCTGATTCTTGATGGGAATCTCTCTGAATCCTGCTGGGAATCTCTCTGATTCTTGATGGGAATCTCTCTGAATCTTGATGGGAATCTTTCTGAATCCTGCTGGGAATCTCTCTGATTCTTGATGGGAATCTCTCTGAATCTTGCTGGGAATCTCTCTGATTCTTGATGGGAATCTTTCTGAATCCTGCTGGGAATCTCTCTGATTCTTGATGGGAATCTCTCTGAATCCTGCTGGGAATCTCTCTGATTCTTGATGGGAATCTCTCTGAATCTTGATGGGAATCGCTCTGATTCTTGATGGGAATCGCTCTGATTCTTGATGGGAATCTCTCTGAATCCTGCTGGGAATCTCTCTGATTCTTGATGGGAATCTCTCTGAATCTTGATGGGAATCTCTCCGATTCTTGATGGGAATCGCTCTGATTCTTGATGGGAATCGCTCTGATTCTTAATGGGAATCTCTCTGAATCTTGATGTAAATCTCTCTGAATCTTGATGGGAATCTTTCTGAATCCTGCTGGGAATCTCTCTGATTCTTGATGGGAATCTCTCTGAATCTTGCTGGGAATCTCTCTGATTCTTGATGGGAATCTTTCTGAATCCTGCTGGGAATCTCTCTGATTCTTGATGGGAATCTCTCTGAATCCTGCTGGGAATCTCTCTGATTCTTGATGGGAATCTCTCTGAATCTTGATGGGAATCGCTCTGATTCTTGATGGGAATCGCTCTGATTCTTGATGGGAATCTCTCTGAATCCTGCTGGGAATCTCTCTGATTCTTGATGGGAATCTCTCTGAATCTTGATGGGAATCTCTCCGATTCTTGATGGGAATCGCTCTGATTCTTGATGGGAATCGCTCTGATTCTTGCTGGGAATCTCTCTGATTCTTGATGTAAATCTCTCTGAATCCTGCTGGGAATCTCTCTGATTCTTGCTGGGAATTGCTCTGATTCTTGCTGGGAATCTCTCTGATTCTTGATGTAAATCTCTCTGAATCCTGCTGGGAATCTCTCTGATTCCTGCTGGGAATTGTTCTGTTTCTTGCTGGAAATCGTTCTGATTCTTGCTGGGAATCTCTCTGATTCTTGCTGGGAATCACTCTGATTCTTGCTGGGAATCTCTCTGATTCTTGCTGGGAATCTCTCTGAATCTTGCTGGGAATCTCTCTGATTCTTGCTGGGAATCTCCCTGAATGCTGCTGGGAATCTCTCTGATTCTTGCTGGGAATCTCTCTGATTCTTGCTGGGAATCTCCCTGAATCCTGCTGGGAATCTCTCTGATTCTTGCTGGGAATCTCTCTGATTCTTGCTGGGAATCACTCTGATTCTTGCTGGGAATCTCTCTGATTCTTGCTGGGAATCTCTCTGAATCTTGCTGGGAATCTCTCTGATTCTTGCTGGGAATCTCCCTGAATCTTGCTGGGAATCGCTCTGATTCTTGATGGGAATCTCTCTGATTCTTGCTGGGAATCGCTCTGATTCTTGATGGGAATCTCTCTGATTCTTGCTGGGAATCGCTCTGATTCTTGCTGGGAATCTCTCTGAATCTTGCTGGGAATCGCTCTGATTCTTGCTGGGAATCGCTCTGGATCCTGCTGGGAATCTCTCTGATTCTTGCTGGAAATCTCTCTGAATCTTGTTGGGAATCGCTCTGATTCTTGCTGGGAATCGCTCTGAATCTTGTTGGGAATCTCTCTGATTCTTGCTAGAAATCTCTCTGAATCTTGCTAGAAATCTCTCTGATTCTTGATGGGAATCTCTCTGATTCTTGCTGGGAATCACTCTGATTCTTGCTGGGAATCTCTCTGATTCTTGCTGGGAATCTCTCTGATTCTTGCTGGGAATCTCTCTGAATCTTGCTGGGAATCTCTCTGATTCTTGCTGGGAATCTCTCTGAATCCTGCTGGGAATTGTTCTGTTTCTTGCTGGGAATCGCTCTGATTCTTGCTGGGAATCGCTCTGAATCCTGCTGGGAATCTCTCTGATTCTTGCTGGGAATCTCTCTGATTCTTGCTGGGAATTGCTCTGAATCCTGCTGGGAATCTCTCTGAATCTTGCTGGGAATCTCTCTGATTCTTGCTGGGAATCTCTCTGAATCTTGCTGGGAATCTCTCTGATTCTTGCTGGGAATCTCCCTGAATCCTGCTGGGAATCTCTCTGAATCTTGCTGGGAATCGCTCTGATTCTTGCTGGGAATCTCTCTGATTCTTGCTGGGAATCACTCTGATTCTTGCTGGGAATCTCTCTGTTTCTTGCTGGGAATCTCTCTGATTCTTGCTGGGAATCTCTCTGAATCTTGCTGGGAATCTCTCTGATTCTTGCTGGGAATCACTCTGATTCTTGCTGGGAATCTCTCTGTTTCTTGCTGGGAATCTCTCTGATTCTTACTGGGAATCTCTCTGAATCCTGCTAGTAATCTCTCTGAATCTTGCTGGGAATCGCTCTGATTCTTGCTGGGAATCTCTCTGTTTCTTGCTGGGAATCTCTCTGAATCTTGCTGGGAATCTCTCTGAATCCTGCTGGGAATCTCTCTGAATCTTGCTGGGAATCGCTCTGATTCTTGCTGGGAATCTCTCTGAATCTTGCTGGGAATCTCTCTGATTCTTGCTGGGAATCACTCTGATTCTTGCTGGGAATCTCTCTGATTCTTGCTGGGAATCTCTCTGATTCTTACTGGGAATCTCTCTGAATCCTGCTAGTAATCTCTCTGAATCTTGATGGGAATCGCTCTGATTCTTGCTGGGAATCTCTCTGAATCTTGCTGGGAATCGCTCTGATTCTTGCTGGGAGGTGACAGTTCTCTCTAGGATAACTAGTCATCTCTCCTCATGCTGGGGGAGGGGATAATTTGTATACAATCAGTGTCAGCCCCTGTACAGCAGAGCTCAGACTGGGGGAGGGAGAAGCAGCACAAGGAGCTGATAAGAGGAGAGCGCAGGACAGGTGAGCTCATCCCTGTGCTGCTTCTCTTTTCACTGTCCAATCACAAGCTGGGGATGAATCTGGGATGACCTGGGCTCAGAGGAAGTGGATGGAATGATACTGGGGATCAGACTGAGGACCTCTAGTGGGGGGAGGGGGGCAGGGAGTATTGCAGTGGAATGGTCTATAGTGCTGTGTATAGCCGCCCAATCAGGGAAATCAGCTGAGCAATGCTCCTCCCACTGCGATTTGGAGTCCCTATAGCACATCCCACCAATGACAGGCCAGCTCCGGGGAGGATGACAGCGCTAGGGGGATGAAAGTAGGGTGACCCGGGACTGTCCCGGATTGCCTGGGACAGTCCCGGGTTTTGCAGGTCTATCCCGAGCACCTTCATTCTGGGACAATATAGCCACCCTGCACAGTGCAATCGGCACCCTGATTGGGTAAAGCTTTGCCCAATCAGGGCGCAGTATGAGCTGGTTGTTAAGGAGCGGGGGCAAAAAAACAGCTGCAGCACCCTTAACAACGGATGAGTCCTCAACGTTACCCTTTATCCTTGAGGTTGATGTTTCTGAGACTGGTGTTGGCGCCCTACTGTCTCAATGTCCTACCTCTTAGAGTGCTATGCATCCTTGTGGCTACTTTTCCAAGAGATTGTCACCTGCCGAGTGCAATTACGAGATTGGTGACACAGAGCTGTTGGCGATCATTTTAGCCCTGAAGGAATGGAGACATCTCCTCGAAGGTACCACTGTGCCGGTTCCCGTTCTTACTGTCCATAAGACACGCCTCTCTAAACGCCTCTCTCCCAGAAGGGC
>JBBGZY010003943.1:0-30213 GCA_037952925.1 Lithobates clamitans | reverse complement strand
CAGACCCTTATCCGAGCACGCAACCTGGCAGGCCGCAGGAAAAGAGGGGGGGACGAGAGTGCGGCCCCCCCCTCCTGAACTGTACCAGGCCACATGCCCTCAACATTGGGAGGGTGCTTTGGGGTAGCCCCCCAAAACACCTTGTCCCCATGTTGATGAGGACAAGGGCCTCATCCCCACAACCGTGGCCGGTGGTTGTGGGGGTCTGCGGGCGGGGGGCTTATCGGAATCTGGAAGCCCCCTTTAACAAGGGGACCCCCAGATCCCGCCCCCCCTGTGTGAAATGGTAAGGGGGTACTTACCCCTACCATTTCACTAAAAAAGTGTCAAAATAGTTAAAAATGACAAGAGACAGTTTTTGACAATTCCTTTATTTAAATGCTTCTTCTATCTTCCTTCATTTTCTTCATCTTCTGGTTCTTCTGGCTCTTCTGGTTCTTCCTCCGGCGTTCTCGTCCAGCATCTCCTCCGCGGCGTCTTCTATCTTCTTCTCCTCTGGCCGCTCCGCACCCATGGCATGAGGGGAGGCTCCCGCTCTTCTCTTCATCTTCTTCTTCTTCATCCTCTTCTCTTCTTCATCTTCTTCTTTTTCATCTCTTCTTCCTTCTTCATTTCTTCTCCGGGCCGCTCCGCAGCCATGCTGGCATGGAGGGAGGCTCCCGCTGTGTGACGGCGTCTCCTCGTCTGACGGTTCTTAAATAACGGGGGGCGGGGCCACCCGGTGACCCCGCCCCCCTCTGAAGCACGGTGACTTGATGGGACTTCCCTGTGACGTCACGGGGAATGCCACAGGGAAGTCCCGTCATGTCCCGTGCGTCAGAGGGGGGCGGGGTCACCGGGTGGCCCCGCCCCCTGTTATTTAAGAACCGTCAGACGAGGAGACGCCGTCACACAGCGGGAGCCTCCCTCCATGCCAGCATGGCTGCGGAGCGGCCCGGAGAAGAAATGAAGAAGGAAGAAGAGATGAAGAAGAAGAAGATGAAGAAGAGAAGAGGATGAAGAAGAAGAAGATGAAGAGAAGAGCGGGAGCCTCCCCTCATGCCATGGGTGCGGAGCGGCCCGAGGAGAAGAAGATAGAAGACGCCGCGGAGGAGATGCTGGACGAGAACTCCGGAGGAAGAACCAGAAGAGCCAGAAGAACCAGAAGATGAAGAAGATGAAGGAAGATAGAAGAAGCATTTAAATAAAGGAATTGTCAAAAACTGTCTCTTGTCATTTTTAACTATTTTGACACTTTTTTAGTGAAATGGTAGGGGTAAGTACCCCCTTACCATTTCACACAGGGGGGGGGCCGGGATCTGGGGGTCCCCTTGTTGAAGGGGGCTTCCAGATTCCAATAAGCCCCCCGCCCGCAGACCCCCACAACCACCGGCCACGGTTGTGGGGATGAGGCCCTTGTCCTCATCAACATGGGGACAAGGTGTTTTGGGGGGCTACCCCAAAGCACCCTCCCAATGTTGAGGGCATGTGGCCTGGTACGGTTCAGGAGGGGGGGGCCGCACTCTCGTCCCCCCCTCTTTTCCTGAGGCCTGCCAGGTTGCGTGCTCTGATAAGGGTCTGGTATGGATTTTTGGGGGAACCCCCCACGTCATTTTTTTTTTTTTAATTTTGGTTCGGGGTTTCCCTGTGGGGAATTCCCATGCCGTTTTTATCAATGAACTTTTATGTGTATTGTCGGACCGGCAATACATTAATAGCCGCGGTAGTTTTAAATGTGTTTTTTCCTTCGAAATGTCATTTTGCTGTCAGACTGTTCTAAACACGGGAAACATGCGCCCCTTTACAGGCATACTATAGACACCCCCCAGGTACGAAATTTAAAGGGATATTACACTTTTATTGTTTGACTTTAAGCATTATTAAAATCACTGCTTCTGAAAAAACGGCCGTTTTTAAAACTTTTTTTTGCATTGATCCATGTCCCCTGGGGCAGGACCCAGGTCCCCAAACACTTTTTATGACAATAACTTGCATATAAGCCTTTAAAATTAGCACTTTTGATTATTCATGTTCGTGTCCCATAGACTTTAACGGTGTTCGCGTGTTCGAGCGAACTTTTTTCCTGTTCGCATGTTCTAGTGCGAACCGAACAGGGGGGTGTTCGGCTCATCCCTACTGCTAAATAATAGTCCTCAAAGTCTATAGAGCCTGTTCCACCGACTAGTTTGTGTTTTATTAGGTTGTGGTGGGCACTCCTCGGTTTTTTTCCATTCCAGAGGAATTTGTTGAATATAGTTCAGAGAGATTTGAAGAAACTAACTGGCAAAGGTATGGGTAGGGTCCTGAAATAGTATAGTATTTGGGGGAGATGGGCGGAGCCTAGCAGAGCAGACATGCATTGTTAGAGCTCCACACCGCTGAGGAGAGAAGAGAAGGACAAAGCGGAGCCTGCAGGCTCAAAAGGTATCCATTTGAACCTTTTTGTCCCAGGGAACAAACTGTGAAAGTTTGGGCAGGAAATATGGTACTGGGAGGAAACCGTGGCAGAAATAAAAATCACCTCACAAAGAGCTCACAGGCACTCACTGCAACTAAAGCAGCTCCAGTCACCTCACAAGATACAGCATCAGGGCGCTCTCACAGACAGAAAATGTCACAGCAAGACTCTCCATTTGAGTCAGATACAGAACAAATCCTCTCACAAACTTCTTCACAAGACTCCTCAGCATCCCCAGTAATATTATTACAGTTTGAAAAGATGCTTCATAAGGATTTAAAACAAACCTCAGACCAAATAACAAAAAGCCTAACCAAAGAAATAAGAGAGCAGGGAAACCGCACTGCAGCCCTAGAAATAAAAATGGATGAAATTGAAATTACAACCCAAGTAAATATAACAGAATTGGAACAATTAAAAGAAGAGAATTTAATACTTCAAACTAAGCTTGAAGATTACGAAAATAGAGCCAGACGTTCAAACTTGCGCATAAGGGGAATACCTGAAACTGTGACAGACCTGCAATCTACTATTACTGCTCTATTACAAGGACTAAAGCCAGATATCCCTATTGAACGTTTAGAACTGGACAGAGTACACAGAGCCCTCACAGCCAAAAAGAAAGATGGACCCCCACGTGATATAATCACAAAATTTCATTATTACAGAACGAAAGAACAAATACTAATTGCTGCAAGAGGAAAAAAGGAACTTAATTTTCAAGGACACAATTATCAAATTTTTGCTGACCTATCCCAACTTACTATTACTAAAAGACGATCCATGAAACCCCAACTAATGGAACTGCAACGCCACAACATTATGTATCAATGGGGCTTCCCCTTTTCAGTCAGATTTAACTACAAAGGTACAATTTACAGAAGCAGATCAGCAGATGAACTACAACAAACCCTTTTAAAATTAAATCTGACAGAACCCACAAGCAGCAACTCTCCCACACACAGAAGAATGGCATCATCTTCACCTTCAGGCAGCATTCAGAAAATTTCAGAACAAAATGGGAATCATCATTCTCACAAAAGAGGCCGTTATGCCACATCATCCATGGACCAAGAAGATTCAATGGACTGACATCCTAATTCCTGATATCTCTTCATTTATTATACTAAGAGATGGTTCTCTATAAAAAACCTGTATTCATAACTGAATGTAACTGCATTCTGATAGTCACACACTGTGTGGGATCATGTTACATTCCAGTTATATTTCTTATTACTTCTGATTCATATAGCCTTAGAATATATAAGTGAAATAAGGAAATTCTTGTTCAGTTATATATTATCAGGCAATAACAATAGATTTATTACTTTTTAGGACAAATATGTTCAATAATCCAGAAGTAATGGAAGCTTTTTCTTTCTTTTCTTAAAACAAATATATTATTACCTAACTAGTTCCTAGAATTATGTTTTTGTTTATTCTAATCTGAAGCAATACAACCTCAATTTTATGAGTTAACATATCTAAACAGTTACATATGAATAAAATATGTAATTGTTTACTCTAAAAGGGTTAAAATCCCAAAATAATCCAAACTATCTTCATCAATATCAAAGTTATTAACAGTACCTTTCTAACTGAATTATTTAGCCTAGGGCAAGACTAACCATATACAACCACCCTGGAATAAATAATTTCAACAAAAACTATATTCTGCACTCCAATTAATGAAACATCATTTTGATGTCTTTTGACATAGCACTTCTCTCCTGTAAGCGGAAGATCCGTGTACCCCCATTAGCCCTCCTCATTCTCCTAACCATATTATGTGGGAGTGTGACGAAGGCACTTATTCCCCTGAGAGAGATATTTATTCTCTTTCACGGGTAAATTGTGATTACTTGCAAAAAATAATTTATACAATGTATCATCTAATCTCATATGTTTTTTGTTTACTCTTTACTCCAGAATTCACTGGTTTCTTTTCTATCTATTCATCTCTTCAGTCCACACAGGTTGATCTGCGCAGTCAGCTCTGCATAACAAAAAGTAAGTCAAAACTATTTGATCTGTTGCCATGGCACCACTGAATATACTTTCCCTGAATGTTCAGAGAATAAATGTCCCTCAAAAAAGGACCAAAGCCTTCCGTACTTTCCATAACAAGAAGGCTCACATAGTATGCCCCAAGAAACACACTGCACCAAAGATTCTACTCCAAAATATATTTCTCCTTTTTATCAACAAATTTACACGGCTTCTGTCTGTACCAAGCAAAGGGGAACTCTAATTGCATTTCACCGATCCACACCATTTACCTTATCATCAGAAATTAAAGACTCAGAAGGTAGATACCTGATACTCATGGGTTATATAATGGATACAGCAATCACAGTGATTTCCTTCTACGCTCCTAACAAACAACCTACACCATTCCTCTCACATATATTACAAGTGACTAATACACACAAAATAGGAACAGTGATAATGTGTGGGGATTCGAACCAGGTCCTCCTCCCATTTCTAGATAAATCACCTTTTACACCATCCAAAATAACCTCTAGATTACCTTTTTCTCAACTTCTTTCCAAATACAATCTGGTAGATTCGTGGAGAGAAAGTAACCCAATGAAAAAGAAATTCACTTATTTCTCGCACCCTCATCAAACCTTCACCAGAATAGATCATTTTTTTCTAACAATAGGAATGATACCAGAAATTATTGCATCAGATATAATTCCGACACTACTATAGCCTCAGCCATACCAAAAGCGCATGACCCAACGTGGTACTTACCGGACATAATGCTCAAACATCCACTACATCAGATGGCCATTGAACAAGCTTTAAAGGAATACATATCAATTAATAATACAACAGACATCTCCCCAATAACACTGTGGGAAGCTCATAAGCCTGTCTTGCGTGGTACAATAGAAAGACAAATGGCACTATTTAAACGGGAACGCAAAAATCTAGCAAAAAAACTAGAACGCAATTTTAATGCAGCCTACATATCATTTCAAGATTATCCATCTCAGAGTACAAAATCTCATCTGGAAAAATCTAGATTGGAATATGATCTATTTCTCACTGAGTCAGTTGATAAATCCCTCAAACGCTCCAAACACAATTTCTACATGAATACAAACAAACCAGGTACATATTTGGCTAGGGCATTAAATTCAACTAACAAATCTTTCAAACCAATACGTTTGAAATTATCAAAAAATGTTTACACTTGTAATTCAGTTAAAATAGTCCATAAATTTCACTCACATCTCGCAACTTTATACAAGACAAACAATGAATTTAATCCTACAGAGGCTGAATCCTTCTTCTCAAAAATAACCTTACCTGAGTTAACTCAGAATCAAAAAAGCAGTTTGGATGAGCCTATAACTATAGATAAAGTTGGTAACGCCATAAAAGACCTAAAACTTAACAAAAGACCAGGCCCAGACGGCTACTCGGCTTTATACTATAAAACATTCTCAGAAATACTCTCTCCCATTCTCACTGAAACTTTTAACAAACTTCTAGATGGACATTCTTTTCGGCAAGAAACACTAATGGCAATTGTTTGTATGATCCCAAAACCCCTTTCTGATGATACTTCCTGTGTGAATTATCGGCCTATCTCTCTGTTAAACCTCGATATTAAATTATTAGCAAAAATAATAGCAAAACGCCTCAATAGCATTATAGGAAAATTAATACATAGAGATCAAGTAGGCTTCATGCCAAATAGACAGGCAGGCGATAATATACGCAGGGCAGTGTTATTGGCACATATTGCTAAAAAACGGAAAATCCCTTTATGTTTTCTATCTCTCGATATTAAGAGGGCATTTGACACAGTATCCTGGCAATATATGCAATATTCATTACAAAAATGGGGTTTTGGACCCCATTTTTTAACATGGATCAAAGCATTATATAATAAACCCAAAGCCTATATAAAATATGCTGGATACAAATCTGAAGCCTTTAATAGCGAAAGAGGTACCCGACAGGGTTGCCCATTATCTCCCTTATTATTTGCCCTTATACTCGAACCCATGGCACAATACATCAGAACAAACCAAACTATAACTGGCATTGAAGTAGGAGGTATTACACACAAATTATGTATATTTGCAGACGATATATTACTTTTTCTATCATCACCACAGGTCTCTGGTCCTAACTTAATACCAGCTCTTGATGGATTTGCAGCCCTATCTGGCCTTATGATTAATCCTAAGAAATGAATAGTGCTTAATATTTCACTCACAAACATGGAATTGATCCCGGCTAGGGCTGCACTCCCATTCACATGGGCAGAAAAATCAATCCCATATCTTGGAATTCATTTAACAGCATCTCATTCTGACTTATTCTCAACCAATCATCTTCCTGTATTAAGACAGATCACAAATCTAATAAAACAATGGTCACAACTTCCTTTATCCTGGATAGGGAAGATTAATGCAATCAAAATGACTATTCTACCCAAATTGCTTTATCTATTCAGAGTCCTCCCTATTGCAATTCCTTCCTATTTTTTGTGAATAGTACAAAAAAGAGCAACTTCGTTTATATGGGGCTCTTCTAAACCACGTATACCTATACACACACTACATCTTCCCAAAAATAAAGGAGGCCTGGGATACCCTAATTTTACTAACTACTACAGAGCAGCACATTTGGCCAGTCTGTCCAAATACCATGCAAAACAGGAAATCCCATTATGGGTATTTATAGAGGCTTCAGAAAATGACCCTCTATTAATATCAAACTTATTATGGCTTGATCCTAAAGACCGCTTTAAAATTCATAATCCCATAACTAAACACTTCTTATCTCTCTGGGATAAACTAAAAACCAAATATCAGTTACAATCTCCACACAATCCTCTCCTTTCTTTTATCAGAAATCCGGCCTTTTATCCGGCATGGATCTACCCAAATTCTTTTAAAGCTTGGACAACATCAGGCATTCAGACACTAAATGACTTCATAGCATCTAAATCATTCCTTTCATTCCCATCGCTTAGAGAAAAATATGATCTACCAAACTCTGAGATATTTAGATATCTCCAAATCAAAAATTTCTATACACCATTCCTAAAGGGGGATACACCATTATCCCAATTATCCATTTTTGAATCAATCTGTACAAAAGATCCATTTGCTAAAGGTACAATTTCATCACTTTATAATCAATTATATGGAGTAGCAAATCTTAATAGACCCTCTTACGTTCAGAGGTGGGAGGAGGACCTGGGACGAACTTTAGAAGACACGGACTGGTCTAACATATGACTCACATCTAAGTCATCTTCACCCAACATCTTAGCACTGGAGACAAATTATAAAGTCCTAACTCGCTGGTACCTTGTACCAGCTAGAGTGGCAAATTTTCACCTAATACCTCAGCTCTTTGTTTTCGAGGATGCCCAGAAATAGGCACATATTTACACATATGGTGGACGTGCCCAGTAATCCAAACCTTCTGGAAGGAAGTCTTCGTGATTGCATCTAAAATATTTAAAAAAATAATACAACCAGATCCATATTTAACTTTACTTAATCTAAAACCGGAATGGTTAACACTCTCTCAATTCAAACTTATGATCCAACTAATAACGGCTGCAAAACAAACAGTGGCCAAGGCATGGAAATCTCCTACATTGGTACTAGCAGAAACAATTCACAGAATGAATAATACAATGTCCCATGCTAAGATGGTAGCCATCGATCAAAATCAAATTCCAAAATTTGAAAAACTTTGGCATCCTTGGATAAAACAACAGTTCCTGTCAAACTTCAATGACTCTGTCCTGTTGCCATGGTAACAGATTAAATGACTTACAGAGACACCCATTCTAAGGCTTCAAAGAGAACTAAAAAGAATAATAAACTGACGAGCGGGACAACCTTGTGGACCATACCTCTACCTTTCAACCCTTTTTCTTCTTTCTCTTTCCTTTTCTCCACCTTACGATTAAAGCTCATTATCAGAATTTATTTGACCTATATACACTCTACTTGTAAACAATATGTATAGTAGGTATAAAACATTTAAATACCTACAAAAGTAACTAAGGAAATGATATATATCTTTAATTTAGGTTTACGTGAACCCAATGTTTAATATTTGAAATTTCATGAGCAATGAGCTTACTTTATAGATTCTTGTAAACTTACTTTATGTATCTTTATAACATTGTATACTCAATAAACTTCTTTTGACAAGGAAATAGTATAGTATTTGGTGGAGGCATATCATCTTAAAGGCCGCAAGTCTGCCTGACCATGAGAGTTCATGTTTTGCTATTTTTTGTAAGGTTGATTGAATTTGCTGGAGGAGTGGTAGGTAGTTACATGAGTATATTTTCTTAGTTTCTCTCGGGAGTTGAATGCCCAAATAGGATATGTCAGTATCTGTCCATTTAAATGGGTATTGTAGTTGTAGGAGGTTTTTCATGGTGGCGTTTATGTATATATCTAGTATGAAGGATTTGGTCACATTGGCTTTGTAATATGAGACAGAGCTAAACCATTTAAGCAGTTTTTGTACTGCTGCCAGGGAAACAGTCGATCTGTAAGAATAAGAATTACATCATCAGCGAATAGACTGATTTTGTGGTGGGAGAGGCCGATTTGCAGACCCGAGATGTTAGGATGGGAATGCACGTGTTCCGCCAGGGGTTCAATAAGCATATTAAATATTAAAGGGGAGAGGGGGCATCCCTGGCGGGTGCCGTTCGTGCTGGGGAATGGACGTGAGAGCATGCCCTCTGTGAACACCTGGGCCTCAGGGTTGGAGTATAATGTCATGATGGCTTTTAGGATTTGCGCCTGGAACCCAAATTTTTGGAGGACCGCTTCTAGGTAGGACCAGTGGACTCTATCGAATGCCTTCTCTGCATCCAGGGAAAGGAGCAGAGAAGGCGTTCCGGTGGATTCAGCATGATGTATTAGATCAACCATTCTTCTGGTGGCATCTGAGGATTGTCTGCCTTTGGTGAAACCAGTTTGGTCTTGATGTATGATAGTGAGCATGATTTCAAGTAGTCTTGTGGCTATGGTTTTGGAGTAGATTTTTAAGTCTAGGTTGAGTAAAGAGATCGGGCGAAAATTTTGGGGGGTATCCGACTGTTTCCCTGGTTTTGGGATTGTAATAACTGACGCTTTTAAGTATTCTTTCGAGAAGCTAGCAGAGGAGGCAGCGTGATTGAAGAGCTCGGTGAGATGGGGGACTAGTTGTGGGGAAAATTGTTTGTAGTATTCCCCTGTTATTCCGTCAGGGCCTGGTGCTTTACCACTAGGTAACGATTCAATAGTAGCCTTGATTTCCTGTTCAGTGAATGGTGCGTTCAGGGTAGTCAGTTGGTCAGTAGTCAGTTTGGGTAGGTTTATCTTGCTGAGAAAATGGTCAATGTCATCTTGTGTGGGTTGGGGGGTAAGAGGGTCTTGTTTCAAGTTATATAGCTCTTCATAGTAGACACTGAAGGCATCAGTAATGTCTTGAGGGTTGCTCAATGGGGTGTTAGTGTGGGGGTGATTAAGTTGAGTTATTCTGGTTTTAATGCATCTACCCTTGAGGCGTTGGGCTAATGTCTTTCCTGCTTTGTTAGAGGTGGAATACGAAGATGCTTTGAATTTCCTTTGAAGGAATTCATACGAGTGGAGGAGAAGGGTTTTCAGTTCCTGTCTGAGGGATAATAAATGGTTTGTCTGTGGATTCTGGGGGTTAGATTTGTGTTTCGTTTCTAGGTCCGCTATTTGAGCTGTTAATGCATCTACACGCTGTGTCCTCTGTCGCTTATGGTGAGAGCTCAATTTAATGAGCATTCCCCTCATATACGCCTTATGTGCGCTCCACACTACGGCAGGGTCGGGTACCGATGAGAAAAATTCTGAGATGTGTTCTGAAATTTCTGGGATGTATTTAGCATGTTGAATGATGGAGTTGTTTAGTCTCCAGAGAAATGTATTCTGCTGAAGGTTGTGATCTTGGATTGTAATTGAGGTGGGGGCGTGGTCTGACCATGTCGCGGTGTGGATCACAGACTTAGATATTTTTTGTAAAATATGCTTATCAGTTAGGAACAGGTCGATTCTGGAGTAAGAGCGGAGCCTAGAAGAAAAAAAAGTGAAGTCGCGTTCCGCGCCATGATGGCAGCGCCAGACATCATACAGTTCGTGGGAGTTTATGAACGACTTCAGAGGTGAGTCGCGTCTCTTTGCTGAAGAGGTGGAGTCCATAGATATATCTGGGAGCAGATTGAAGTCACCACATAGAATTGTGTGGCCCTTTTGTATGGGTTTGATTGTGCGGATGAGTCTGTGTAAGAACTTCATTTGGTGTGAGTTCGGGGCATAGACATTGATTATAGAGTAAGTTGCTCTATTGATGGTGTAGATTAGAATAATAAAACAACCTTCAGGGTCCGGGATGACTTCTAGTAGTTGAAAGTCTATGGTATCCTTGATTGCGATCATGACTCCTTTAGTCTTAGTAGAGTGTGTTGCGTGGAATACATGTGGAAAGTGACGGTTCTTACATAGTAGAGTATTGGGGGCTAGTAGGTGGGTTTCCTGGACGCATAGGATGTCACCTTGGAGAGCCATGACGGTTTTCCATAGTGAGTGTTGTTTGGCGGGATGATTAAGCCCATTGGCGTTTAGTGAAAATATGTTGAATGCATCTTGTGGGTGTGGGGTTGGTGGGTGTTGTGCACAACACTTATGCCTCGTACACACGGTCGGATTTTCCGATGAACAATGTCCGATCGGAGCGTGTTGTCGGAAATTCCGACCGTGTGTGGGCGCCATCAGACATTTTCCATCGGATTTTCCGACACACAAAGTTGGACAGCAGGAGATAAAATTTTCCGACAACAAAATCCGATCGCGTCAATTCCGACCGTGTGTGGCCTGTTCCGACGCACAAAGTGCCACGCATGCTCAGAAGAAATTCCGACACGGGACAGCTCGTTCTGGTAAACTTAGCGTTCGTAATGGATAAAGCACTTTCGTCACGCTGCAATGTAAAAAATGGTTTAATACAGCGCACTCTCTTCTTCTTTATAATGTGACAAGAATTAAGTCGTTTTGCTGCTCATATTCACACACACTTCTCACAAAGTTTGATTTGTGTTTTTTTAGTGGGATTCCCTCAATATATTGTTATTAGTTGTCACATCTGACAGTTTTATATTTTTTTTATATTTTTTTTTGGTTTTTAAGCCTTTTTTTTTCTTTAATGTTTGGATTTTTTCCAAGGCTGATCTTTGTTCAATGTTATTTTTATTTTTACTCCAGAATATTTTTGTGTGTGTTTTGTGTGGCAAGTTACCCCAACACCATTGATATCTTTTATTATTTAATCTCCAGGAGATTGTTTGGTGTTGGTGTCCCTTGTTCATTTCACATTGTATATTTGCAATGTACCTGAATCCTCACAAACAAACCATCATTT
This sequence comes from Lithobates clamitans, assembly GCA_037952925.1. Classification (NCBI taxonomy): domain Eukaryota; kingdom Metazoa; phylum Chordata; class Amphibia; order Anura; family Ranidae; genus Lithobates; species Lithobates clamitans. The sequence continues at coordinate 18,344 of JBBGZY010003943.1, read as the reverse complement.
TGGAAGTAAAACACATAGGAGAGTATAATTCAAAACAAAAATCCTTTATTAAGGGCTCAGAACCAAATAAAGAGGAAGGCAACACTGGATCAACAGGATAAATTAGTGAAGCCTGGGACCCCCACAGCAGACATCAATTCTTAAACCTCAAAATTGGTGGCCTGAGGAGTCCATATATAAGGGAGGGCAGTCTGGTCTGGGATTCACAGAGACTCGGATAGCAGCAGATGACCTCAGTGTCCCCAGGCTGTGGTACCACAAGAGGCTGCATCTTTTGGCCGACCAGACTGGATCCAGGGTCCTCATTCTCTGGTCTTCCTTTCACACTTCCTTCCGGGCTGTGGCTGTGCAGTAGGAGATGTGGCAGGAGGAGGAGTAGGACCTGGAGGAGGAGGAGGACTGGGAGGACCTGGAGGAGGACTGGGAGGACCTGGAGGAGGACTGGGAGGACCTGGAGGAGAGGGAGGAGGAGGAGGAGGACCATCCCAAAGCTGTGTGTGAGGTGTAAGTTGTCCCCTCACACCTTTCTCCAGAGCCTCTGAAATGAGGGCCTGACACCTGGCTTGTTGGCCCTCCTCCATCCTCTGCATTTTATAGGCAATGAATGCCGCAAGGTTCTCCTGCATGGTGTGTGGTGCTCCCAGGACCTCTGTAGCCCTCCAAAAAAATCTGATAGCCGCCTCCTCTAGGCTACTCCTCCTGCTGCCACTTTCTGTTTTCAGGGTGGGTGGAGGGACCTGCAGATCAGCCACCTCCTGGCTGAGACTTCCCTGTGTATGAAAAAGGGACATGGTTTTAGTTTTTGCATCATCAATCACAATCATAAATTAGTACTCCCAACTAACATCTAGGTAACATCATTGATAGTACAAGCAGAAATATTTAGAGGAATGCTATACCTGGCTCAATCTGGGCTCCTCCACATATGGCCTGGAAGGCCCAGGTTGGGCATCAGAAGCCTCAGCCGGGGGGGAAGGAAGCGTGGAAGGAAGACTTGAGAGGGATGGCCTGGGTTCAGTCTGGCCTGCCAGAAAGTGCAGCCTGTCGTAGTACAACATCCTGGGGACATAGATGTCATCTGCTGCTCCGGATCTCTGTGAATCCAGGACTTTCTTGCGCTCCCTCAGATATGTGCTCCTCAGGCAACCATTTAAGATCTTTAAATAAGTGATGTCTGCCGTGGGGATCACCTGCTTCACAATTTCACACAATTGCTCCAGTGCTGCCTTCCTCTTTGCTTGGTTCTTGAAATGGGGGTGGGTAATCTCCCACAGACAGGGCAGCTCCCTTAGCATATCAATGAATAGTGACATGAAGTCAGTATCTCTCATTAAGATATCCATGTTCACTGCAAGACACAACACAAGACAAAGCCTAATGTCACACCAAACTCTCCTAATCTTGTTACAATATAGTCCTCAATCTAGAAGCAGTATAGGCCCAAGTTTGTCTCTTACCTTCGTTCTTACGATCGGCGCGTCCAATGCTCCTTCCTCCGCTCACAGATCGTACGTAATACGCGCGCGTGTTACGCTTTATAGACACTGCGCATGTGTGTAACTCCGCCCGCCCCTGACGTTCTTTCTATTCTATTCCCCGCCCCTTTTCGTTCGGCGCAGTGGGGGAAGAGCATGATGGCGGAGTCACACCAGGTGAGTGCTAATTGTAGCAACGAGGAGGAGGAGGAAAGCCCGGATCCAGGCACGTCCCGATCCAGAAGGAGACGTTTTAAGGCCACAAATATGTCGTTTGGGGAGATGTTGGAGATGGTCGACATCATGAAGAAGTCCGACTATGATGGCAAATATGGGCCTTACCCCAACCCGAACATCCGAAAGGCCAAGATCATGGCGAAAGTGGTCAGGAGTCTCGAGAGGAATTTCGGGGTCCGAAGATCAAAAGATCAGCTCAGGAAGCGGTGGTCGGACCTGAAGTTGAGAGAGCCGGAGCAGTACCGAAAGATCCGGAGAGTGCTGCAAAAAAGTAAGTAGTTGTGCTGTGTTTCTATTCTTTCTGGCTTTATTCCGTTCGTTCTGCTCCATATGCTTTTATTAATTGTAACGTTTAAAAAGGTCAACTTTAATGTTCATGGGCCCATTATTCGTTCATATCAAATATTTTTCGTTCGGCCTCTAGAACACCATTGTTTAGGCCATATGCATTTTCCCACATTTTTTTGGGGCCTACTTGGATGCCAAATATTTGTTTAGGTAGATGGGTTTGTTACTAGAATGAAATGCAAACTAGACTGTGTGTAAGAAGAGGACACTGAGCAGCTGTTTTCACATCTGGACACTGGAGCACTAGTGTGGGACACAAGAACACCATTTTTATTAGGGGGGGCACACAGGTGCTCCAGTGTATACTATAGGGGGGGTTACATGTGTGAAGCTTGTACCAAACAGGTAAAGTATTGCAGCTTGACAAAGGGCAATAAAAAAAAGACATCTTTGAACTCGGCTAAAATAGACAATTGTACCCCACTTCCAAGCAATGTTTCCTATTTCTATAGTTCTGCCATCAAATATCTGTGTGCTAAGTATACCATTTTTGTTTTACATAGGGGAGAAAAGACTCGAACACTCCTCATCCCAGGAGAACACAGACCCCCCCCCTCTGGAAGAAGGGGAACTACCCCAAACTGCGACCACAGACTCAGGTAAAAGAGATGGCTGATGGCAGATTTTTGAGACCTTTTTTTTTGTTCTTTATCTCTTTTTAGGTGATCGTGATGTTGTGGATCCAGAACGCTTTACTTCTGAAAGTGCCCAGATACTGATAGGGGAGATCATGGGGTGTAATCTCCAATTGCAAAACATCCAGCAACAAATACGTGATGTTATTACAAAAAATAACAACATCATTGATGTTTTGGGGCGAATTTAAACCCCACAAAATGACCGGTTTTCAGTAATTTCAATTTTTACAATGTTTTGAAAAGCCAAATTTGGAGGATGCACACAGTGTGCCAACATGTGCTATCTGCCATCACGGGAGATCAATGGACGCGTTTTGGGGGGGCAACCCCTTCCTCAATTATAAAGTAGCGTTGAGGAAGGGCTTGCTCCCCCAAAACACGTCCCTTGATCCCCCCTGATGGCAGATAGCACATGTTGACATTCGTAAATTGGTGTGCATCTTCCAAATTTGGCTTTTCCAGGGGTGAGTTCCCCCCATCTGAACGCTATATCAAACCCAGTTCCTAAATACTGATGTCTGATATAGCCTTCAGGTTTTACCATATGTGAACTTTGTAAGTTCTAGTTTTTTGGCTTTCTTGTTGGTTTTACACAGGCCTGTTTTATCTGAAATGGATATTTTGATTATTCATAATGCTACTGCAAACATTTTATACTACAAACATGTTGGTTTGTTTTAAAAACCTTTGGTAAATGCACATTTTGATTGTGCAGGTATAAAAAAGTGCCTTACTCAAGAATGTGTGAATTATTGTCTCAACACTACAACAACACTTTTGGGGTGATGTAATTGTTGTTTTATGCACAAATGGGGGTTATTTCCTAAGGGCAAATACACTTTGCACTACAAGTGCAGGTTCAGTGCAGTTGCAAGTGCACTTGAAGTGAAATGTGTTTTTGCATTTAGGAAGTACCAGCCAACACTGTTTTTTATAAGGTTACCCAATCACGACATTTTCTGCACTCAACACATTTCTGTCAGGGTCAGCTAAAACAAACACAAGCAGTAAATGTCCACCAAGAATTGCTTTTGGTTGTTTTTTATTTAAAAAAGGTGTCACATATTGTCTGGCATATTGATAGCCCCCCTACCGGCAAAGAACTCCAGGTATCGTAACCGGACATCACGGGCATTCAGGGAGGGCAAGCCAGGACGGCCGCTTTCAAGTGCCGTCATTGTGGAAGTATTTGGGATTCCGGCCTCAGGCCCAACTGAGCCAGCATAGTTGGCTGAATGTTTTCTTAAAAAATTATGGAGAACACAGCACGCCAGTAAAATATGGTTCAGTTTATACTCCGCCATATGGATGGGTGTCAGAAATAGTCGGAACCGGCAGGCCAGGATTCCAAATGTGTTCTCCACCACTCTTCGGTCTCTGGCCAGCCGGTAATTAAAAACCCTCTGTTCCGGGGTGAGGGTCCTCATCGGGAATGGCCGCATCAGGTGGTCCCCCAGTGCAAATGCTTCATCAGCAACGAACACAAATGGGAGACCTTCAACATTGTCCTCTGGAGGTGGCAAGTCCAAACTGCCATTCTGGAGACGCCTGTAGAACTCCGTCTGGGCGATGACTCCACCATCGGACATCCGGCCATTCTTCCCCACGTCCACATACAAGAACTCGTAATTAGCCGACACCACCGCCAACATCACTATACTATTAAACCCCTTGTAGTTATAATAGTACGACCCCGAGTTGGGTGGTGGGACGATGTGGACGTGTTTCCCATCAATTGCCCCTCCGCAGTTAGGAAAGTCCCACCGCTGGGCAAAGTGGGAGGCCACAGTCTGCCATTCCTGTGGCGTGGAAGGAAACTGTTGAGTAAAAAAAAAAAAACATTACTATTTTTTCACAGAAACCTGGCAAGCAGATTAGACACAAACATTATGGGTGAACCTCCAGATAGCATTTATTAAGGGGAATTTAACAACAACAAAGTATAAGGTACACCTATCATATTCCCCCTCCCCCCCTCTCATGGGCCATTTCTAACATTATAGGGGGGGGACTCTTGGACAGGTAACCCTCTTCACTTCATTGAGAGATGAATGCCTAAATACAGGGTATTACTTGGAACAGCCCCTCCTTTGTTACACTATTGGCAGCCCACTGGACAGGTAAGAAGTGTCATAATACAAAGATATAAATACACATTGTACACATTTGAGCACATTTGGACATTCTGCTATTACCTATCAAGATAATAATAGGATACAAAAACTTTAAACAGTACCATTGGAAAGTATACAGGCAGGCCCTTGCACTACATGCTTTGGGGAATTCATCCATAAATCTGACCAGTAAAGAGATGGGTATAGTGTGTATGGGTTTGGCAAAGTCAGCAGATAGATGATTGAGGATAGAGAATTGGGATCAGCTGACTTAGCAGTTGGGGGGAGGGAGGGTTACCAAAAATTTGGGGACACCACAAAAAAAAGCCTCTGGCCCTCTGCCTGAATTTAAAGCCACAAATCACATTTCAAAACATTTTAGGGGGTGTTTGGGGTAAAGCACTACTATGGAGCTGATAAAATACATTGTTGAGTGACTACATGAGGTGAATATAGGGCCAGGAGACAGCATGCTGGGGAGGTAAGTGAAGGGCAAATATGTATGAAGGAGCAACAAATAATAATTAGAAAAATATCAAGCATGCATGAGGACAAAGGGGACATTCACAGCATATTACAATCATGGTAATTAGGGAATGAGGAAAGAAATACAATATATTAGCAAACATTAAATACAATAACATTTGATGTTAAAAATCTTACCTTAATATACTCCTTCTGCAGGACCTGTATGATGGCAGAACAGGTCTCTGTGATAATAATCCCCAGAGCCTGGGGGGAGATGCCTGTCGAGAAACTTCAAGTCCTGCAGGCTTCTCCCGTCGCCAAGTACCGCAGGATGGCGACCAGCCTCTGCTCCGGAGTGATGGCTTGCCTCATGCAGGTATCCTGCCTGCTGATATAGGGGGTCAGCAAAGCCAACAAATGGTGAAATACGGGGTCCGTCATCCGGAGAAAGTTCCTGAAATCATCAAGATTATTCTCACGGATCTCACGGAGCAAAGGCATATGACAGAACTGGTCACGCTGAAGCAACCAATTCTTGGTCCATGAACTCCTCCCCACCCTGTTCATGGACTGGACTTGTGTCAAGGTCAGGACCCCAACACCAAGCCCAGCACAGCATGAACTCTACGAGGAGTACGTATACGCAACATGGCTAGAAAATGGTTGGCTGCTCAGAACAAAGTAACAGAACGCACTGAAGAACAGCAAGGCCTGTGAAGAGCAACCTGAAAAACAGTAACGAACAAACAAGAACAGAATGACAAGAGTCACGCGTCACTTGCTGCATGCGCTGAAGAGCAGATACAAACCCACAAGCACAAACTGAACAGCAGAAAACGATCTGAAAGCCACGAGTCTGAAAAAGTGCAAATCGTCTCTCACCAAACTTTTACTAACACGAGATTAGCAAAAGGAGCCCAAAGGGTGCCACGCTTGGTTCTGAACTGGCCTTTTCTAGTCTCGTTGTAGGAGGTGTACGTCACCGCGTTCTTGGCGGAAGGAAATTCCGACAACTTTGTGTGACCGTGTGTACGCAAAACAAGTTTGAGCCAACATCCGTCTGAAAAATCCATGGATTTTGTTGAATGTCCGATCAATGTCCAATCGTGTGTACGGGGCATTACAGTGTATTTCCTTATATCTTATTTAAAGCTGAATTCCACAAATTTAACAGCTTTGTAAAAAGTGCTGGTACACCATATGTTAAAAGCACGTCAGCCCCGGGAGATTTTACCCCCTTCTGACCAGAGCACTTTTTACAATTTTGCACTGCGTCGTTTTAACTGACAATTGCACGGTCATGCAATGGTGTACCCAAACAAAATTTGCACGCCCTCCATTATTTAAGAAGTCTCAGAAGAAGAGAAGCGTCACACAGCGGGAGCCTCCCATGGATGCGGAGCGGCCCAAGAACGAAGCGGGGAAGAAGACGCCGCGGAGGAAGATGCCGGACGAGAACACTGGAGCAAAAAGCAGAGGATCGGAGGAAGAACCAGAGGAAGAAGAAGATGGAGGAAGAAACCGAAGGAAGAAGACCCGAAGAAGATGGAAAGAAGACTGTAAATAAAGGAATTGTCAAAAACTGTCTCTTGTCATTTTTCAACATTTTTGACACTTTTTTTGTGAAATGTTAGGGGTACTTTTGTACCCCATTACCATTTCACACGGGGGGGGTGGGATCTGGGGGTCCCCTTGTTAAAGGGGGCTTCCAGATTCCGATAAGGCCCCCCCCCGCAGACCCCAACAACCACCAGCCAAGGGTTGTGGGTATGAGGCCCTTGTCCTCATCATGTCACGTACCTGGTTGGAGGCAGAAATGTCGAGAGGGCTCCCCTTGTGGCTGAGTGCAGTACACCCCTGAAGTTGGGTACAGAGGGTGTAGTGCCCAGAGAAGCACAGGTTGCCACATGGATTCCGGAGAGAAGAGCTGATGGGCACCTGAAGGACACCGGGTAGTACAGGAAACAGCTGGGCTAAAGTCTATAAGAAACCTCAGTAATACTTGGCAAGGTGTGCATATGGAACAGTAGTGAAAGCCAGCCAGGGATCAAACACAGTAGCAAAAGGAGGAGACAGGTTGCAGAAACGGGGACAAGCCAAAGGTCTGGTATCAGGAAGCAGGCAGGAACAGGTAACTGTAGCAAAGTCCGTTATACAATCCGGGATCAGGTACAGGAGAAGACAAGAAACAAAAATGGGGTATAGTGAGGCTTGTTTAATCATGTAGACAGATTCGGTACCATAGCCCTATGGTTGCCTTCCAACCCCCATAACCAATGCAACAAGTTGTCCCAAACAGGGGGGGACCAAAAAGAAAAGCGGGGCTCAAGGGAAGGCACACTCAATATGTAGTAAATATATATGCGTATTTATTGGTACAAAATGGGTATACATGAAGATATGTGCACAAACATGATCAGAAAAAGGTATAATAGTGATACTGCCCTCATAAAATTGATCAAAAAGCTATTTTTGATCAAGTACAAAACATACACAGACTGGGGGAACATGCAACATGTATAGATAAACAATGACAAGACAAGTGCGTCCGGACGTCTTGGCTATTGATGTCTGCACAAACCACCTAGAAAAAATTTTTCGTGCAGCAATTGCTGAATGCGGTGTGTGGTGCAGACATCAATTCCCCCGGGGGAGGGGCGGCAGGGGGGGGGGGAAGGAGGGGGAAGGTGTGTGGGAGGGGGGGAATTTCGGAAGGGACGGGGAAAGTGTGAAGCTACGCACATTTGTCCTGTGAAACGCGTCGACGTCACCGCGTCCGGACGTCACGCCCGCTGTCATCCCCCGTTGGGGCTAGCCGGCACACACACCGAGGGAGCATCCCGCCCCTAAGCTTGGAACAGCTGTGTGGAGGACAACAGGTGCACCTGTATGGACGGTCACAAACAACATAAACAGCGGTACATCAGTAATTTGCTGTGAATCACGGAGTACTACCCGGGTCAGGATACGGAAGTATACAGGGTGACAGGAAGGTCGGTTCACAATATTGGTGCCACGGCCACCCGGAAGTATCTGTGCAGCCCTGAACGGGACCCGGGAGTGGTAACGTACCAGGCAACCTTGTTGTTTCCTTACCTATACCTGCCACCAACCGATTTTACTACAGTATTTCCTGCATAGAGTTTACCCACTCTGGAGAACTGTATATATGGTAACCCAGTATTCCGGAACCTGGGAACAGTGATTTCACAGCTTATATACATGACCAACATCTAATCCCCACCTACAGGACACGCTGTTTAGTTGACCACAGATCCTACATCAGCACCCCACCCCACGGCTGACTATCTCCCTCCAGGTCCCCCATCCCTCTCCCCCTCCTCCTCCCCCCTTCTCCCCCCCCTTTTTTTTTTTTTTTCCCCCCGTCCACTTTCCCCGTCCCTTCCGAAATTCCCCCCCTCCCACACACCTTCCCCCTCCTCCCCCCCCCCCTGCCGCCCCTCCCCCGGGGGAATTGATGTCTGCACCACACACCGCATTCAGCAATTGCTGCACGAAAAAAATTTTCTAGGTGGTTTGTGCAGACATCAATAGCCAAGACGTCCGGACGCACTTGTCTTGTCATTGTTTATCTATACATGTTGCATGTTCCCCCAGTCTGTGTATGTTTTGTACTTGATCAAAAATAGCTTTTTGATCAATTTTATGAGGGCAGTATCACTATTATACCTTTTTCTGATCATGTTTGTGCACATATCTTCATGTATACCCATTTTGTACCAATAAATACGCATATATATTTACTACATATTGAGTGTGCCTTCCCTTGAGCCCCGATTTTCTTTTTGGTCCCCCCCTGTTTGGGACAACTTGTTGCACAGGAGAAGACAAGTTGGTAAAGCAAGCCAGGGGGTCAAACCAGGAGAACAGATCGGACAGGTCAGGAACAAGCCGGGTCACAACAGGGATCTAAACAGTAATTTGCACAGAGGCTCAAGAAACACAGGAAGACTGACAAACCAGCAACTGCACACACTAGCAGACTTCCTTATATAGGCCCATGTGACCTGCTGGTAGAGATACTGGGTCCTGGAGCCCTTCTCCTGCCAGAGATGCTGGGTCCTTAAAGTCCTTCCCCTGCCATACGTGCTGGTAGAGATGCTGGGTTCTAGAGCCCTTCTCCTTCTGTTGGTGCCAGTTCTCCTATGGCCATTTCCCTGACAGAGCCCCCCCCCCCAAGGGGCAGCCTCCGGATGCCCCCACGGGCCAATGCTTCAGGGTGTCTGCTGTAAAAGTTCCGCACAAGACTAGGAGCATGCACATTGTTTGCAGGCTCCCAGGAATAGTCTTCAGGAGGGTACCCCCTCCATTTGATTAGATAGTGGACTTGCCTACCCCTTCTCCGGCAATCCATAATGGCTTCAACCTCAAATTCCGTTTCCCCTTCTACCAAGACTGGTGGTAGCTCTTCTCTTCCAGGGAAGGGACTGGGTACAGCTGGTTTAAGCAGGGAGATGTGGAACACTGGATGGATCTTGTAAGTATTGGGTAGTGCCAGCTCGAAAGCCACCGGATTAATCTCTCTTTTGATTTCAAAGAGACCGATGAATTTTGGTCCAAGCTTCCGGGAGGGACATGAGAGCTTGAGGTTTACTGAAGAAAGCCATACCTTGTCCCCAATCTTAAAGACAGGATTCCCTCTTCTTCTTTTATCATGGAACTTTTTATAGTCCTCTTGGGCTTTTCTCATGGCCTCCTGAAGCAACTTGTAGTTGGATTGAATGAACCTTAATTGATCATGGACAGCGGGAGCAGATGTTTCAGGTATAGTATTTGGAAGAAAGGAGGGATGGAATCCATAGTTCGCCCAGAAATGGGACTGATTGCTGCATGCAAAGAGTTATTATATGCAAACTCGGCACAGGGAAGAAGGGAGATCCAGTCATCCTGCGAACAAGTACAGAAACATCGAAGGTACTGTTCTAAGGTCTGGTTAGTCCTCTCTGTTTGACCACATGCCCTCCCAATGTTGAGGGCATGTGGCCTGGTACGGTTTAGGAGGGGGGGTTCTCTTGTCTCCCCTCTTTTTCTGCGGCCTGCCAGGTTGTGTGCTCAGATAAGGGTCTGGTATGGATTTTTGGGGGGACCTCACGGCATTTTTTTTTTAAATTTTGGCGCGGGGTTCCCCTTAATATCCATACCAGACCTGAAGGGCCTGGTATGGAATTTAGTGGGACCCCCATGCCATTTTTTTTAAATTTTGGTTCGGGGTTCCCCTATGGGGAAATCCCATTCCGTTTTTATCAATGAACTTTTATGTGTATTGTCGGACCAACAATTCATTAATAGCCGCGAGTAGTTTTAAATGGCTTTTTTTCCTTTGAAATGTCATTTTGCTGTCAGACTGTTCTAAACATGGGAAATATGCGCCCCTTTACAGGCATACTATAGACACCCTCCAGGTACAAAATTTAAAGGAATATTACACTTTTATTGTTTCACTTTAAGCATTATTAAAATCACTGCTCCCGAAAAAACGTCCGTTTTTAAAACTTTTTTGCATTGATACATGTCCCCTGGGGCAGGACCCAGGTCCCCAAACACTTTTTATGCCAAAACAATGCATATAAGCCTTTAAAATTAGCACTTTTGATTTCTCCCATAGACTTTTAAAGGGTGTACAGCGGCTTTCGAATTTACCGCGAACACCTCAAATTGTTCGCTGTTCTGTGAACTGGCGAACAGCCGATGTTCGAGTCGAACGTGAGTTTGACTCGAACTCGAAGCTCATCCCTAGCACTGATTACTGTATAAATGTCACTGGCAGGGAAGAGGTTAACACTAGGGGCGATTAAGGGGTTAACTGTGTGTTCCCTCACTGTGTTCTAACTGTGTGGGGATGGGACTAACTAGAAGAGATGACAGATCACTGTTCCTACTTTGTAGGAATACACGTTCTGTCTCCTCTCCTCTGACAGCACAGGGATTTGGGTGTTTACCCTGTGCTGGCTCTCATGCATGCAATTGTGCGATACGGCCAGCGCATCGGGTCCCCCACTGTACAGCACATGCGAGTGTGCCTCCAGCGGCACCTCATGCACCTCTGGTGGCTCTCCTGGGCAAAGCCGTGTATATACGGGATTTAGCCCAGGAGAGCCATTCTGCCGCAGTATATCTGCATAAGCCAGTCGGGAACTGATTAAAGTGTCACTAAACCAATATCATAAAAGAAATCATTAAAAAGTTTTTTATATATATACATACAGGCATACCCCACTTTTAATTATGCAATGGGGTTTATTTACTAAAGCTGGAAAGTGCAAAATCAGGCTAGCTTCTGCTTAGAAACCAATGAGCTTCTAACCTCGGCTTGTTCAATTAAGCTTTGATAATAAAACCTGGAAGCTCATTGGTTTCTATGCAGAAGTGACCCTGATTTTGCACTTTTCAGCTTTAGTAAATAAACCCCATTGTGTACTTAAAAGTGGGGTATGCCTGCATATATATATATATATATATATATATATATATATATATATATATAATAGACTGTTACTCACAATCATCACTGGATCGGGGCGTCGGGATGGCCTCTGCGGTTGGGTTCTCGGAGGGTGTCACCGGTGGATTCTGGTGCCTCCTGGAGCCATGGAACGTACAGAAAGCCGATTGTCACGTCACTTCCCAGATGTGATGTAAGGACGTAGGCAACGCATTTGCGGAGCATGCGCATGATGTCTTTATTCTTGTAAGTAACAGTCTTTTTATCCACATTGATATATGCTACACTTAATATGGTGCTTGTGCTTTTCCCCCTTTTGTTCCTTTGAGCTGCTTCTTGCTCCAACACTGAGCTGCCTTTGAAGTGAGCACCATTATGGACATTTATAGGCATTATGGACTATTATAGGCGTTAAGTTACTATATCTTATATATAACAAGCTAGTGATATATATCCATATCTATTATATATATATATATATATATATATATATATATATATATATATATCCATATATATATATATATATATATATATATATATATATATATATATATATATATATATATATATATATATATATACATGCTGTTCATACTCACTCAGTCACTATGAGATTTGTTTTCAGTATTCTGCACAAAACCTGATTGAACCTGCTTTTCTCTATCTCCCCCTTCTGTCCAAGTCCCCAATTCAGCTAGAGATTTTGCAGAGCAGTGTTGGCAGCTCTGCACATGCTCAGTTTTCAGTGAGTTACACATGTGTGCGTATACACAGGGGTAAATGACACTCCACTCCTCCTCTCCTCCTTCATGCCCACTAGCCAGCTAAACACAATAGGGGTAGGATATTACATCTTGCTTAATTGATGCTTCATCTCCCTATTATTAACCACTTGCCGACCGGGCCATAGCCGAAAGACGGCTGCAGCGCGGTCGGCTAGTTCTGGGTGGACGTCCTCCCAGAATACTGCTCTCGCGCGCCCCCTGGGGCGCGCACCCGAGAACTTCTGTGACCGCCGTGTCCAGAGGACCCGGCGCATCACAGATCACGGTAAACGGCCGCTGACCGGCGTCATGTCGTCCCTCCCCTCTCTGTACCGATCGGTACAGTGCGAGGGGAGAGGAGGAGGGATCGGATGGCAGCACCACAGCGGTGCTCAGTGACAATTGCTGTCACATCCATCCATCCCTCCATGCTCAGCCATCCCTGCAATACTCTGCATTATACCCTGTAATACTCTGCATTATACCCTGAAATACTCTGCATTATACCCTGCAATACTCTGCATTATACTCTGCAATACTCTGCATAATACCCTGCAATACTCTGCATTATACCCTGCAATACTCTGAATTATACTCTGCAATACTCTGCATAATACCCTGCAATACTCTGCATAATACCCCGCAATACTCTGCATTATACCCTGCAATACTCTGCATTATACCCTGCAATACTCTGCATAATACTCTGCAATACTCTGCAATATACGCGGCACTACTCTGCAATATACCCGGCACTACTCTGCAATATACCCCGCAATACTCTGCAATATGCCCAGCAATACTCTGCAATATGCCCAGCAATACTCTGCAATATACCCAGCAATATACCCTGCTATATACCCTGCACTACTCCGCAATACCCCGCAATACTCCGCAATTTTTAACCAGTTCCCGCCCACAGTCATATGACGTCCTTGACTTTGAGCAGGGATATCTGAATGATGCCTACAGCTACAGGCATCATTCAGATATCAGCTTTTTGAGCCGGCGATTTCCTACACCATAAGAATGATCATAGCGGCTCTTCCACTGCTTGATCGTTCTTATGGGAGGTGAGAAGGGACCCCCCCCTTCCCGCCACCCTCCGGTGCTTCTACCGACTCACCGCTACGATCAAAGTCTTTTTTTTTTTTTATTTATTTCAGGCTTCTTAGCCTAGAGGTGAAATGTGGGGTCTTATTGACCCCATATCTCACTGTAAAGAGGACCTGTCATGCCATATTCCTATTACAAGGATGTTTACATTCCTTGTGATAGAAATAAAAGTGATCAAAAAAATTTTTGGGGGGAAAAAAGTGTCAAACTAAAATAAATAAAGTAGAATAAACAATAAAAAAAAATAAAAATTTTAAAGCGCCCATGTCCGTGTGCTCGCATGCAGAAGCGAACACTTACATAAGTCCCGCCCACATATGAAAACACTGTTCAAACCACTAATGTGAGGTATCGCTGCGAACGTTGGAGCGAGAGCAATAATTTTGGCCCTAGACCTGCTCTGTAACTCAAAACATGTAACCAGTAAAAAAATTTAAAGCGTCACCTATGGAGATTTTTAAGTAGCGACGTTTGGCACCATTCCACGAGTGTGTGCAATTTTGAAGGGTGACATGTTAGGTATCTATTTACTCGGCGTAACTTCATCTTTCACATTATGCAAAAACATTGGGCTAACTTTACTGTTTTGTTTTTTTTTAAAGCACAAAACTGTTTTTTTTCCCAAAAAAACACGTTCGAAAAATTTCTGCGCAATTACCGTGCGAGATAAAAAGTTGCAACAACCGCCATTGTATTCTCTAGGGTCTTTGCTAAACAAAAATTATATAATGTTTTGGGGTTCTATGTAATTTTCTAGCAAATAAATTATTATTTTTACATGTAGGAGAGAAATATAAGAATTGGCCTGGGTGCTCCAGAACGCCTGGAGGTGCTCCGTGCATGTTGGGCCTCTGTATGTGGCCACGCTGTGTAAAAGTCTCACACATGTGGTATCGCCGTACTCGGGAGTAATAGCAGAATGTGTTTTGGGGTGTAATTTGTTGTATGCATATGCTGTGTGTAAGAAATAACCTTCTAATATGACAATTTTGTGGAAAAAAAAAAAAGAAACAAAAAAATCTTGATTTTGCAAAGAATTGTGGGAAAAGATGACAATTTCAAAAAAAATACTTTTGTACCCCTACCATTTCACAAAAAAAGTGTGAAAAATGTTAAAAATGACAAGAGACAGTTTTTAACAATTCCTTTTTTTAAATGTTTCTTCTTTCTTCTATCTTCTTTCTTCTATCTTCTATCTTCCTTTGGTTTCTTCCTCCATCTTCTTCTTCTTCTGGCTCTTCTGGTTCTTCTGGTTCTTCCTCTGGTGTTCTCGTTCGGCATCTTCCTCCGTGGCGCCGGCGTCTTTTTCCCTTCTTTTCGGGCCGCTCCGCATCCACCATGATGGGAGGCTCCCACTGTGTGATGCTTCTCCTCTTCTGACGGTTCTTAAATAATGGAGGGCGGGGCCACCAAGTGACTCGCCCCCCTCTGACGCACGGTGGCTTCCCTGTCCGCCCCCTCTGACATCACGGGGAATGCCACAGGGAAGTCCCCGTCAAGTTATTTAAGAACCGTCAGAAGAAGAGAAGCGTCACACAGTGGGAACTTCCCATCATGGTGGATGCCGAGCAGCCCGAGAAGAAGGGAAGAAGACGCTGGAGGAGAACACCAGAAGAACCAGAAGAAGATGGAGGAAGAAACCGAAAGAAGATAGAAGAAAGAAGAAGCATTTAAATAAAGGAATTGTCAAAAACTGTCTCGTCATTTTTAACATTTTTGACACTTTTTTTGTGAAATGGTAGGGGTACTTTTGTACCCCATTACCATTTCACACAGGGAGGAGGGCTGGGATCTGGGGTTCCCCTTGTTGGGGTTTGGCTACCCCAAAGCACCCTCCCATTGTTGAGGGCATGTTGAGGGCATGTGGCCTGGTACGGTTCTTTTCTTGCGGCCTGCCAGGTTGCGTGCTTGGATAAGGGTCTGGTATGGATTTTTGGGGGGACCCCACGCCATTTTTAAAAAAAAAATCGGTTCGGGGTTCCCCTTAAAATCCATACCAGACCTGAAGGGTCTGGTATAGATTTTGAGGGGGACCCCACGCCATTTTTTTTTTTTAATTTTGCCCGGGATTCCCCTTAATATTCATACCAGACCTGAAGGGTCTGGTATGGAATTTAGGGGGACCCCACACATCATTTATTTTTAAAATTTTGGTTCGGGGTTCCCCTGTGGGGAATTCCCATGCTGTTTTTATCAGTGAACTTTTATGTGTATTGTCGGACCGGCAATTCATTAATAGCCGCGAGTAGTTTTAAATGACTTGTTTTCCTTTGAAATGTCATTCTGTCAGAGTGTTCTAAACACGGGAAACATGCGTCCCTTTACAGGCATTACCCCTTTAAGCATTATTAAAATCACTGCTCCTGAAAAAATGGCCGTTTTTAAAACTTTTTTTGCATTGATCCATGTCCTCCGGAGCAGGACCCAGGTCCCCAAACTCTTTTTATGACAATAACTTGCATATAGTAGGTGTATGGGGTAAATCCGCGCAATTAATTGGGTATTTTAGTTGTGGATATGGCTGCTGCCTCTACATATACAATACCACCTAAGTGGAAAGTATTAGAAAATGGTAAAAAAGCAGGAGTAGTATGGCGCTGCCCTTATGGAGACAAAAAGATATTTTTCTTCTTGGTAGTAAATGTGTTACCTAGTGACCTTATTCCTAAAGAATTGCTTCTAAAACCTGTATGTGTCAAAAGGTTGAATAAAAACTGTGACTGGTGACGGATTTTTTCTATTAAAAGTGAAAAATGCAACATATGGTGCTCCAATTATTCAGCAAAGGTGCATTGTGCGCTTTAAATTAGGTAATAAATTAGGTAGATAGTTGTGGATATGGATACAAAACCACCTAAGTGGAAAGTATAAAAAGGAAAAAAAAGAAAACAGGAGTAGTATGGCGCTGCCCTTATGGAGACAAAAGGACTTTTCCTTTAAAATAAACAATAGCTCTATAATTCCTACAGTATAGCTTCTAAGCCTGTGTGCGCCAAATAATTAAATAAAATCTGTGACTGGTGCTGAGTACTTACTGTTAAAGGTACAATTGCAACATAGGGTGCTTCAATTATTGAACAAAAGTGCATGGTGCAACATCACTAAAGTGACCAGTGTTAAACCATAAAAATTCATACAAAATTGTGCAAATAATCCATCATATATAGTGACTGATGTGCTGTGACCAGTATTAGTTGGATAGGAAAAGTTCAGTTTATGAAAAAACAAGTTCTTTTTAAAATGTTTTGAAGTGTTCAATCTCTGAGGGTTAAATATCTGTATCCAGGTGCTGGTTTCTTTAATTAGCGCCTTGAGCACCATATGTTGCATTTTTCACTTTTAATAGAAAAAATCCATCACCAGTCACAGTTTTTATTCAACCTTTTGACACATACAGGTTTTAGAAGCAATTCTTTAGGAATAAGGTCACTAGGTAACACATTTACTACCAAGAAGAAAAATATCTTTTTGTCTCCATAAGGGCAGCGCCATACTATTCCTGCTTTTTTACCATTTTTTTTTTCTTTTTTCCTTTTTATACTTTCCACTTAGGTGGTTTTGTATCCATATCCACAACTATCTACCTAATTTATTACCTAATTTAAAGCGCACAATGCACCTTTGCTGAATAATTGGAGCACCATATGTTGCATTTTTCACTTTTAATAGAAAAAATCCGTCACCAGTCACAGTTTTTACTCAACCTTTTGACACATACAGGTTTTAGAAGCAATTCCTTAGGAATAAGTTCACTAGGTAACACATTTACTACCAAGAAGAAAAATATATTTTTGTCTCCATAAGGGCAGCGCCATACTACTCCTGCTTTTTTACCAATAACTTGCATATAAGCCTTTAAAATTAGCACTTTTGATCTCTCCCATAGACTTTTAAAGGGCTTTCTAATTTGACAGGAACACCCCAAATTGTTCGCTGTTCGGCGAACTGGCGAACAGCTGATGTACGAGTTGAACTTGAGTTTGACTCGAACTCGAAGCTCATCCTTACTGTATATCAAAAAGTACTTAGATTTTTTTTTTTAAATAATTACAGTGCCATCATCTGCATACAGAAAAATAAATGATGATATAAATTAAACACAGTGTGTGTTTAGCATCATTTTAACCACTTGCCGCCCGCCTCACGCAGATATACGTCTGCGAGATGGTACAGGCTGGCAAAATCACGTAGCTGGTACGTGATTGCCTTCCCGCGGGCGGGGGGTCCGATCTGATTTTTTTTTCTGATTACTGCATGGTGTCAGTTTGTGACAGTTAGTGGGGTAGGGCAGTTAGAGTTAGCCCCCTTTAGGTCTAGGGTACCCCCCTAATAAAGTTTTAACCCCTTGATCACCCCCGTCACCAGTGTCGCTAAGCGATCATTTTTCTGATCGCTGTATTAGTGTCGCTGGTGACGCTAGTTAGGGACGTAAATATTTAGGTTCGCCGTCAGCGTTTTATAGCATCAGGGACCCCCATATACTACCTAATAAAGGTTTTAACCCCTTGATTGCCCCCTAGTTAACCCTTTCACCACTGATCACCGTATAACTGTTAGGGGTGACGCTGGTTAGTTTGTTTATTTTTTATAGTGTCAGGGCACCCGCCGTTTATTACCTAATAAAGGTTTAGCCCCCTGATTGCCCGGCGGTGATATGCGTCGCCCCAGGCAGCGCCAGATTAGCGCCAGTACCGCTAACACCCACACACGCAGCAAAC
>JBBGZY010003942.1:0-24630 GCA_037952925.1 Lithobates clamitans | reverse complement strand
TATATATATATATATATATAATTATATATATATATATATATATATATATAATATATATATATATATATATATATATATATAATTATATTATATTTTATTAATGTAGGAGTATATAGAGGACCTGTCATGTCTCTATACATGTATATAGAGGACCGGTCATGTTTCTATACTTGTATATAGGAGTATATAGAGGACCTGTCATGGATCTATGCATGTATGTAGGAGTATATAGAGGACCAGTCATGGATCTATACATGTATAGAGGAGTATATAGAGGACCAGTCATGGATCTATACATGTATAGAGGAGTATATAGAGGACCAGTCATGGATCTATACATGTATAGAGGAGTATATAGAGGACCAGTCATGGATCTATACATGTATAGAGGAGTATATAGAGGACCTGTCATGGATCTATACATGTATATAGAGGACCTGTCATGGATCTATACATGTATATAGAGGACCTGTCATGTCTCTATACATGTATATAGAGGACCTGTCATGGATCTATACATGTATATTGGAGTATAAAGAGGACCTGTCATGGCTCTATACATGTGTGTGTATATATAGGAGTATAAAGGGGACAAGTCATGGCTCTTTATATTATATTTTTTTTTAGCAGAGACCCTAGAGCAGTGATATTGAACCTTGGCACCCCAGATGTTTTGGAACTACATTTCCCATGATGGGCATGCACTCTGCAGTGTATTCTGGCATCATGGGAAATGTAGTTCCAAAACATCTGGGGCGCCAAGGTTCGCCACCACTGCCCTAGAGAATAAAATGGCAATCGTTGCAGTTTATGTCATGCGGTATTTGTCAAACGCATTTTTTTTGTGGAAAAAATCCACTTTAACCACTTCAGCTCTGGAAGGTTTACCCCCCCCCCCCCTTCATGACCAGCCCATTTTTTGCGATACGGCACTGCGTTACTTTATCTACTTAATCTAATTTCTTCATCTATTTAGGCCAATATGTATTCTGCTACATATTTTTGGTAAAAAAAAAAAAAAATCCCAATAAGCGTATATTGATTAGTTTGTGCAAAAGTTATAGCATCTATAAACCATGGGAGTGCTTACTAACTGTGTGAGGGGAGGTGCTTTTACTATGGAAAGGTAGAGATCTGTGTTCCTGCATTGAAGAAACACAGGATCTATGACTTCCCTTCCCGCAGAACGGCAATCTGCCTTGTTTACATAGGAATACTGCCGTTCCGCCTCTGTACTGAGGTTCTCCGTGCACCCCCTGTGTCCAATCACAGCGGGAGCTGGTCGCCGGCAGCGCTTGTGTGCACCCCAGACCCGGAAGCTCATGTACGTAATCCTACGCAGAGGAGCCGCCTTGCCGCCGTATATATACAGTATACGGTCGGCAAGCGGGTACATTTTTTTTTTTTTTTTATCACTTTTAATTCTACTTTCGAGAAATGTAAACATCCCTTGTATTAGAAACAGGTCCTCTTTATGGAGAGATCTGGGGGTCAATGAGACCCCAGATATCTCCTCTACCCTGGAAAGCATGGGATAAAAAAGAAAAACATCGATCTCTACATGCTAGGAAAAAAAAAGTGTTTACATCTGCCAGTGCCGGAAGTGACGTCATGACTTCTCTTCGGGCCTCCCAGCCCCTCATGCAGCCATCATCCAGATATCTCCACTTCAACCTAAGCACGTCATATGACCTCCTACGTGGGGGAAGTGGTTAAATGTCAGCCATCTTTTGTCCAGTGTTATTTCGGACGTCCCGTTGCCTTCCGTTAAATAATCTTCTATACTTTTCCAGGTATGAGGAGCCCTCAGAATGTTCAGGTGAATCGGCCGCCCTTTAATCGAGCCATGTCATTGGACAGCACTATGCAGGGTAACTCCACCCCTCCGGTCCGGAACATCGTTAATTTTCCGGTGATGGCAAAGCAGGGCATGATGGGAAGTCCGAGGATGATGGACGGCCAGGATAGCTATGTGATGCTGGGTACGGGCTCTCTCTTTGCTTTGTCCGATCTTTTCTGTCCTCCCATAATGTGTAATTATCTGGAGTTTGTGTTTTTCTCTATCTTGGTTTGTAGCCTCTGATTCAGATGCTTTTCACATAAACTGACACTAGGGTGGCAGCGCAGGTACCGTCATTGATTCCTGTATGGAGATTGTTGTGTGTTTTTCTGAAGATGGTGTGCTTGAAACCTTCCTTGTCCTATAATGACCGCCTATTGCTGTATTTCTGGTCCCTTGTAGGGAATGGAGCCAACAGAGGGATGAGCCAGCACCCGGGCGGAGAGTGGGCCTTGCAGAACTCTGCGGTGAACCAGATGGAGCCCTCCAGCACAGGGCCCGGAGGGAGACAAGGACCGGAATATAATGCCGCCATGCCGAGACCTGCTATGAGCGCAAGTATGCCGGGACATCCAGGAAGATCCAACAGCATGCCAGGGAACCGGCCGGGGCTGCCACAGCAGATGATGGCCATGAGTATGTGTCTGAAATGTATAGGCTTTGTGTGTGTTTGTGTGTGTGTGTGTGTGTGTGTGTGGGGGGGGGGGGGGAGGGGGCGCCTTGATATTCCATCAAACAAGGATTTTTGTCTTCATATACCTAACATCTGAAGGCAGTAATGTTTGTTTCTCTATTGTCCATTGAAGGACCTAGCTCATGATAACATGATAATAGGAAACCTAGGGTTATTCTGCCACCTACAGGAGAAAGGAACACATAAAACGGAAGGCCATCCCTCTTAAGTATATAACCCCTCCCACCTCGCACTGTTCAGTTTTGCTTAGTGTCGTTCGGTAAATGAATGTTCTTTCCCTTCTGCTTCTTTTTTTTTCTACTTTTTCTTTTTTCAAGATGGATATTTGAAATCCTTGACATCTCTCCAGTTAGCCAATGAGTGCATGTTTCCCCAGTACATTAAAGAGGAGCTCCAGAATTCCTTAGAGTTATCAAGTTATTCAACCAGTGCAGGTTTTTTCCAGTACATTAACTGGTCTTCTCTCTATGATGTACATTTACTGGTCTTCTCTCTATGATGTACATTTACTGGTCTTCTCTCTATGATGTACATTTACTGGTCTTCTCTCTATGATGTACATTTACTGGTCTTCTCTCCATGATGTACATTTACTGGTCTTCTCTCTATGATGGTCCTGCAGTCCGCAGTGACAACCCAACTTTTAAAACCTTCTGGAATGCCAAAAAGGAAGTCAGTCTCACATGGAGCTCCACAGGAAAGACCTATACTGGGATTGTAGTTGCCAAAACGGATTATGTCATTTCATCGACTTCTTCTAGGCAGGAAAACCGCCTGTGAAGCTTGAAGATACCGGCGCCTGCACCCGAAGCCCATTGAAGAAACGGCTCTGGGTGCCGACATCACTGGATCCATGGACAGATAAGTTGACTTTTAATATAAGGACGCTTACCTGTCCAGGGATGTCGACACCCCGAGCCGTTTCTACAATCAAGTTCATGGTGCAGGTGCCGGCATCTTCAGGCTTCACAGACGGTTTTCCTGCCTAGAAGAAGTTGACGAAATTACAGAATCTGATTTGGCAATCCCAGTATCAGTCTTTCCTGTGGAACTCCATGTTAGACTGACTTTCTTTTTGTCATTCCAGAAGGTCTTTAAAGTTGGGTTGTCACTGCAGACTGCAGGACCATCAGAGAGAAGACCAGTAAACTTAAATGTACTGGGGAAAACCTGCACTGGCTGGTTAACTGGAGAGATGTCAAGTATTTCCAATATCTCTCCTTGTGAGACTGATTGCCTTTTTGTGAATAAATAACTTGTACAGTGCTACATATAAAAACTAAATCACCTCAGGGCGCTTTTGCAGCCAGTGTCCATCTGGGTCTTCAGAAGAGATGGGTCTTGAGCTTCTTCCTGAAGGCCAGATGGTTTTCCTCCGAGCGGATGTCCGCGGGTAGAGTGTTCCCTGGCCGTGGTCCTTGGACTGCGAACCTTCGTTCGCCTTTAATTTATAACAGGTCTTGTCATTCAAGAAGGTCTGAAAAAGGGTTCTCCAGTTTCCTGATCCGCCATCTCCAAGGGGTTTCTACAGGTTATTGTGCAGGCCTCTGAAATTCCTCATCTTCCAGTTAAAGCCCACTCTGCCAGGGCATAGATTTTTTTGGACTTTGCCACCAGGCCTCGGTGACACTGATTTGTAAGGCTTCAAGAAAGGTCTTCAAGAAATACTTTTCGAAGTTTTACAGGGTCCATGCTGCTTTTGGTGGGAAGGTACTGCAAGCTTTGTTTTCATTGTTTTTTTTACTTGTTGGGCTGGTTTGTCTGCATATCTTCCCCATCCCCCAGTTTGGATTGCTTTTGGATTTCCCCAGGTTGATCGTCCTCATTAAGCTGTGTCCCACAATGGGAAACAAGATTTTTGTACTCAATCACTTATATGATATTGTTCTCTTCTCATTTTTGAACTTCTTCCTACACCTGATGCCTTGGGAGGCGTTATAGCTTCAAGGGGGCTGGCCATGAGCCTGGTGACCATTTCTCCTGTGGGCGGCAGTATAACCCCCAGGTTGCTTATCACCATCAAACTGTGTTCCTCAATGGACTTTGAGAAACCAATATTACGTTGAGTACAAAAATCTTATTTTCCCTCTGAACCACTAACTAGCTTCACCTTTTCTCGTCAGTACAGCTGGTTAGAAAATTAAACAGAAGGTCGTCTGTTACCCCCGACAACCACCCAGACACAGAGGATGCCCCCTTTATTGGTGGCCAGAACACAGTACTAAAATAAAAGGTTTTTTTTTTAATATGCATGTGAATATAAAAGTGACAGGTTCTCTTGAAATGCCCACTTATATTTCAGTTTTACCCAGCTCCCATGCCCCTTGGTTCCTCTTGTCGGAGCAATGGGTCTAAACTCTGTGCAAGCTCTGGGTCGGAGCTTGCACAAGGTTTATTGGCCCCTCCCTTACGGATTGGCAGCTCAGGCCAGGGCATTGCATTCTGGGAGGAAAGAGAAATGGTTCAATGCTCTTAACGTACCTATTAGCCCCGGGTATTTTTGGAGGAATGGAGCTTTTAGTACAAGTGGGTTGGGGGGGGGGGGGGGGGGTTTTCAAGAAAATGTGTCACTTTGCCCTGAATGGGAAAAGAGTCTTTTCAATGTCCACTTTTTGTACCATCATGTTGAAAATAAATTGGTTAACCAGTTCCTGGAAAATAGAGAAAATACGGGATGGCTCTTTGGATAGTTATTATCTTTAGTGTTATTGAATTTAAAGTATAGAGATGAGGTGGTAAAAAAATGAATATGATAGAGGAACATGGTCTATAAAGCAATCAATATGTTCGTTAAGTAGAACTATAGGCAAAACTTTTTTCCTTCATTTTGGATAGAGCAAGGAAGGGTTATAACCCCTGTAAAGTTTATTTTTTCCAACTTTGTCCCATTGGGGGAGATCTCCAATGCGCAGAAACCTCCCCCTACTCAACACTCCATGTCCACAAGTACAATCATTACTTTCCTCATTCAACCCTGCTAGTATTTACAAGGTTGCTAAACGTTTTTTTCTAACACCCATCTAAACCACCTGCCCCTGGATCCTTCTCCCTCGCAAATGCTACGCTCACCCTCTGACTTTATTCTCGAACTTACATTTTCAACCTCTCCCTCTCTTCTGGCATCTTTCCCAACTCTCTAAAACATGCACTAGTCACCCCCATACTTAAAAGCCCTCACTACTCTCCACCATTCTTAACAACCTACGCTCCATCTCCTCACTCCCCTTCTCCTCCCAACTTGAAAGACTGGTCTACAACCGACTGAGGGGACCATCTGTCTAGGAACTTATTGAACCTCTTCAGCCCGGATTTCAACTCCACGGAAACCGCTCTCCTTAAACTCCCAAATGACCTACTAATGGCTAAAACCAACAGACACTATTCTGTACTACTTCTCCTGGACCTCTCTGCTGCCTTTGACACAGTGGACCATCCCCTCCTCTTCAAAAAGCTCCACTCTGGTCTCTGTGACGGTACTCTTCCCTGGTTCTCATCCTACCTATCCCACCACACCTTCAGTGTCACTTCCAACGCTGCTTCCTCCTCTCCTCTTCCTTTCTCCGTTGGGGTCCATCAAGGTTCTGTTCTTGGACCTCTTCTTTTTTCTCAATCTACATCTCTACCCTAGGTCAGTTGATGGCCTTCCATGGCTTTCAACATCATCTCTACGCTGACAACACCCAAATCTATCTCTTTACCCCCCCAGCTCACTTCATCAGTCTGCTCGGGCAGTCTGCTAGAACTTTCAGCTCCCTCCACATATTTTCTTTGGGATTAAGGTCTGGAGACTGGCTAGGCCACTCCTGGACCCTAATGTGCTTCTTCTTGAGCCACTCCTTTGTTGCCTTGGCCGTGTGTTTTGGGTCATTGTCTTGCTGGAAGACCCATCCACGACCCATTTTCAATGCCCTGGCTGCGGGAAGGAGGTTCTCACCCAAAATTTGTCGGTACGTGGCCCCATCAAGCGTCCCTTTTGATGCAGTGAAGTTGTCCTGTCCCCTTAGCAGAAAAACACCCCCAAAGCATAATATTTCCACCTCCATGTATGACGGTGGGGGATGGTGTTCTTTGGGTCATAGGCAGCATTCCTCCTCCTCCTCCAAACACAGCGAGTTGATGCCAAAGATCTTGATTTTGTTCTCATCTGACCACAGCGCTTTCACCCAGTTCTCCTCTGAATCATTTAGATGTTCTATCACTGCAGATGGTCCTGTACATGGGCTTTCCTGAGCAGGGGGACCTTTTCGGGGGCTGCAGGATTTCAGTCCTTCACGGTGTAGTGTGTTACCGATTGTTTTCTTGGTGACTATGGTCCCAGCTGCCTTGAGATCATTGAGAAGATTCTCCTGTGTAGTTCTGGGCTGATTCCTCACCGTTCTCATGATCATTGAAACTCCACAAGGTGAGATCCTCCATGGAGCCCCAGACCGAGGGAGATTGACCGCTTTTTTATGTTTCTTCCATTTGCGAATAATCTCACCAACTGTTGTCATCCTCTAACCAAGCTGCTTGGCGATGTCTTGTAGCCCATTCCAGCCTTGTGTAGGTCTACAATCTTGTCCCTGACATCCTTGGACAGCTCTTTGGTCTTGGCCATGGTGGAGAGATTGGAATCTGATTGCTTCTGTGGACAGGTGTCTTTTATACAGGTAACAATCTCAGCTTGTTACCTGTATAGAAAACACCTGGGAGCCAGAAATCTTGCTGATTGATAGGGGATCAAATACTTATTTCACTCATTAAAATGCAGTTATTACCTCTTGACCCTCCCTCTTAGATTGTAAGCTCTAAGGAGCAGGGCCCTCTGATTCCCACTGTATTAAAGTGTATTGTATTTGTACTGTCTACCCTCAAGTTGTAAAGTGCTGCATAAACTGTTGGCGCTATACAAATCCTGTATAATAATAATTTACCTCCATTTCCTGTCCCATAGCCAAATAGGAAGTGAGAGTAAATCCCGGAAAGTTAGGGGGTATATTTTGTGGGACCTCCAGGTCACCAGAACTAGTGTCCCCATTGGAAGATTTTCCCCGTTTTATTACTTTTCTGGGGACAACCCAAAATTTGAGATTTTCTTTTACTTTCACTTTTAATGATAATGGTAAACAGGAAAAATAGAGAGGATGAATCTCCCTAACGGGGGAACATAGACTGTGATAAAAACCTGACTGTTCTAATCCTTCCCGCTATCCAAAAGTAAAAATTTTAAAAAAGTTTTGCCTTTAGTAGAAAGTCTTTTGAAGAATGAGAAGTACATAGATAATGCAGCTCCCCAGGCTTTATATAATGATTCCTTTTGCTTCTTAGGGCCTAATGAGATGGCGATGGGCATGGGATCCAGCCCTTATGGTCAGCAAGCACCTTCAAACCCTGCGGGCTCCTGGCCGGACAGTATAATGGCCATGGAGCAGGGGCCGAATGGATCTCAGAACAGGTGAGACATGTTCTGGGGAAAACCCAATTTTCGGGTCGCTTGAGTCAAGTCTGTGCTTGTCGTTGTCACACTGCGGTCATTTTGTGACTTCATGGACTTCTGTCTTCTTACCTTTACAGAATCTCTCTGCCAACTTCGTCTTCCAGGCAGCTTGGAAGGACTTCTCTGGATGATCTCCTTTGTCCTCCATCAACCGTGGAAGGGCAGACCGACGAGATCGCTCTCCTGGACCAACTCCACACCCTTCTGAGCAATACAGATCCAACTGGGTTGGAGGAAATCGATCGGGCCCTGGGGATCCCCGAGCTTGTTAACCAGGTATTTGTCTGTAGGAGAGAGCGGTTTTCCAGACCAGTGTTTGTAGTCTATAGAAAAATAAAAGCACCCCTGATTGGAGGATGCTATCCTTTCCCATTATGAAAGAGATTCTGAGTGACCATTCACCATTCAAATCGCACCCCATTCCTGTTCAGATCACATGCTGTTCTTCAGCAGTGCAATTTAAGCCATTATCAAACGAAACTAGTTTTGGAGGGGCACTGGAAAAGGTTTTCTGGGTAGCAAAGTTAATAGCAACATTGAATGTAGAGGGACCTCCGTCATGTCCGTTTCTGTTCACCTCAACCAAGTTTGTTAGTTAAACATCTCGATTGTAGCATGAGTGGCCTTCTTTCCACCATCAACGGGTGTCCAAACTTTCATACTCCGCTCCTCCACCACTCTGCTCACAATCTGGGCAATACAACGCTTTGCTGATCTTGCCGTCCTGTGTTGCTAACCTAGAAGAGTATCACTTTGTTCTATGGTCAGATCTCTGGTCTGTGAATGTTCCTTTTCTATGTGAACACAAATTTTATGTGATTAAATCTGCCCCCCCTCCTTCCCACTAAGTCTGTGTTTTTCTTACACAGGGCCAGGCTATAGACTCTCAACCAGATTCCTTCCAGCGGCAAGGCTCCCCGGTGCTGATGGACCAGAAGCCCCCGATGTATGGGCAGCCGTATGCAGGACAGGGGTCCGCCATGCAGGCCGGTGGCTTCAGTGGGATGCAGGGCCAGCACCCTCAGTTCAACTCTATGATGAGCCAGATGGGCCAGCAGCAAGGAAATTTCCAAATGCAAGGAATGCACCCTAGGGCCACTCTCATGAGGCCCCGAACCAACATCCCCAAACAGCTAAGGATGCAGCTACAGCAGAGGCTCCAAGGCCAGCAGGTGAGCAATGAGCTCTTGTTTTCCGGGAGTGCACCACACCTGTGTCTTGTCTATTCAACATGTCAGGAGAACCCTGAAAGAGAAAGATGGACATACAACATAATTCTCCACTAGATTTGTCTATATCTGTTCTTTTCAAAGCTCAGAAGCATTTCCCATTTACATCCAGGGGTGTTGCTAGGTCTACAAAAGATCTGGGTCTAGAGCCCATAGCAGTGTAGTAAAGAAAGTCATACGCTTGGGCGGGCATACACATGTATATACAGTAATATACGTGTGTGTGTATATATTACCAGAGAGCCCCCCACTTGCATCAGGGTCCCCAGAGAGCCCCCCACTTGCATCAGGGTCCCCAGAGAGGCCCACACTTGCATCAGGGTCCCCCAGAGAGCCCCCCACTTGCATCAGGGTCCCCCAGAGAGCCCCCCACTTGCATCAGGGTCCCCAGAGAGCCCCCCACTTGCATCAGGGTCCCCAGAGAGCCCCCCACTTGCATCAGGGTCCCCAGAGAGCCCCCCACTTGCATCAGGGTCCCCAGAGAGCCCCCCACTTGCATCAGGGTCCCCCAGAGAGCCCCCCACTTGCATCAGGGTCCCCAGAGAGCCCCCCACTTGCATCAGGGTCCCCAGAGAGCCCCCCACTTGCATCAGGGTCCCCAGAGAGCCCCCCACTTGCATCAGGGTCCCCAGAGAGCCCCCCACTTGCATCAGGGTCCCCAGAGAGCCCCCCACTTGCATCAGGGTCCCCAGAGAGCCTCCCCTCCCCTTGGGGGACCCCTGCAGAGACTCGGGGCTATGGGCCCCAGATTAGGGGCTATAGCCCCAAAAGCCACCCGCTAGCGACGCCACTGGCTTCAATTAGTGTGCATTCACAGCTGCCAATGCACCTGATGCCAGATTACAGACTGCCTGCGTCCGGGGCCGATCGCCCACAAGTGATCGCTGCATGAGCGATTTACCTGCAAGTGGACGCGATTTAACTGCGGGAGCTGGCATCCTACCGTTGCTGTCAATGGGGCTGCTTCCCACAGCTTATTGGCAGAAATCCCTGCTGGGGTTCTTGCATAAAATCATCGCAGGTGTGAACACACCCCAACAGTCAGAATCAATAAAAGAAACAATATAGTAATTTGCTGGATGTCCGAGGATCAACGGCACCACATCCCACCAAATATAGTTTAAAAAGCGAATGTAGAGAACGACCTGATTTTTAAGGTGCCACAATTACCATAGCTACATTTTCATAAAAATATTGTAATATATAAATGTTAAACACAACAATTTCATAAAAACCATCACAGAAAATCCATGCGGTCCATAGTATGTGTGCAGTGACTTCAGCTCGACATGTTTCGCCAATCACTGGCTTCCTCAGGAGACTTCTTAAATACTTCATAAATGTACCACCAGGATGCTCAAAGGTATTGGTTGAGTCAATAACCAAGGAAGGAAATCGTGCACCATTAGAATCACCAACAGGGATATGATTAAACCAAAAAGCATCAACCACTCAAATCAAAATGATGGCGGAATTGTGCGTAAATAATTCTGTAAAACTTGAGATTCCGGTCATTAAAGTGTATGTAAAGGCACAAGGTTTTTTTATATTCATGCATTCTATGGATGAAGATAAAAAGCCTTCTGTATGCAGCCCCCCCCATACTTACCTGAGCCCCATCGCTATCCAGCAATGTCCACAAGTGAATCAGCCATCCGCGACTCTCCCTCCTGATTGGCTGAAACACAGCATCAGCGCCATTGGCTCCCACTGCTGTCATTCAAACTCAGCCAATCAGGAGAGAGAAGGGGCGGGGCCGAACCACAGCTCCGTGTCTGAATGGATACACAGTGCCTCGGCTCGGGTGCACTCATAGCAAGTTGCCTGCTGTGGGGGGGCACTTAACAAGAGGGAGGGGCTGTGCAAAACCATTACACAGACGAGGCAAGTATAACATGTTTGTTTTTTTAATTAAAAAAAAAAAACGAGTTTACAATCGCTTTAAGCCCAAATTGTAAAGGGAAAACCCAATCGGGCGTGAATCTGCCCCCCGATGAAAGGCCATCGACTAATATGTGGCAAATGACATTGGTAACGTGGGCTGATTACATGGTGTCCCTCGTGGCACAATGCCACAGCCACATTTTGGGCTTAATGAATGGAATCTCAAGCTTTTCAGAATTATTTAAGCACAATTCCTCCATAGTTTTGATTTGAGTGGTTGATGCTTTTTGAGCTGTATCCCTCCTATGTTCCACTGATACCCCCCTGTTGGTGATTCTGATGGTGCATGATTTCCTCCTTTGTGTATTGACTCATCAAATGCCTTTGAGCATCCTAGAGGAACTACAGTCTGCTGACATAATTTGTAATAAAAACCATCTTTGCCATTCTGAAGCTTCCCTCCAACCACTTTGCATATTATTTTATATATACTGGGATTCTGTACTTGCAAAATATGCTGCAGAAATCTCCCTCCACTGAGTCTGGCTGCAACCATTTTAACTGTGGGCGGCTGAAGCTGCTGCCTGTTCACTTCCTGGATTTACACAGAGGCACACCTCCAGCTCTGTTTGACCCTCTTATGACTCATTCCCCTCCCTTCCTGGCAAGCACTTCCTGTGCATGATGTCATAAGCCTAGGCTAATGATTAAACAGGAAACAGGCAGTGGGCTGTATAAGGTATTTACTGGCAGAAAAAAAATGTTTTGCTATCCAAAGTTTAAACAACAACAAAGGCAGAACATTTAATAGATGGAAAGTTGAAAAAATGACTGAAGTTCTGCTTTAAGAAGTCTCCTGAGGAAGCCAGTGATTGGCGAAACATGTCGAGCTGAAGTCACTGCACACATACTATGACAGCATGGATTTTCTGTGGTGGTTTTTTATTAAATTATGACGTTTTATATATTACAATAAAATTTGATACTTTAAAGAAAATCTGGTTATGTTAATTGTGGCACCTTAAAAATCTTGTTCTCTACATAGGCTTTTTAGCGTAATCAATAGTGAAATTTATGCAGACAAGGAATATCATTTATTTGGGGGCTGCTGTGTGTTTGATTAGTTGAAGTCTTCTGCTTTAATCCTTCACTATACAGTATATCTTCCCTGCCTTCAGTGTAAGCCTTTCCTATGCCACGGAGGTCCCCCCCAAGAGACTTGGTGTGTAAACCTGACACGGTCTGCCCGGTGCGGCTCGCGGCACACACTACTGGACCGGTGCGGCTCGCGGCACACACTACTGGATGTATGTGGTGTCCCCTATAACTATCAGGTCCCATGGCGGTCCGCTTCACAGTCACTTGAAGTCATGTCAGCAGGGCCTGAAATTGGTTGAAACAAAGCAAATATAACCAGCAAAAGAAAAGGTGGGCATTGGGCAGGGGGCCAAACCTTCCTCGAATGCTCTTGTAGCACACAATGCCTATTCAACAATTGAGTTCAACCACTTCAATACCGGGCGCTTATACACCTTCCTACCCAGACCAATTATTTTAGCTTTCAGCGCTCTCAGATTTTGCATGACAATTGCGCAGTCATGTGAAGCTGTATCTAAACAAAATTTATATCCTTTTTTTTCCCCCACAAATAGAACTTTCTTTTGGTGGTATTTGATCACCTCTGGGGTTGTTTTTTTTTTTTTTTTTTGCGCTACAAATAAAAAAAACTAAAATTTTGAAGAAAACAAGTTTTTCTTTTGTTTCTGTTACAAAACTTTGTAAATAAAGTACCTTTTCTCCTTCACTGATGAGGTGGCACTTATATGCAGCACTGATAGGTGGCAGCGGTAGGTGGCACTGGTGGGCAGCGATAGGGGATACTGATAGGCGTCACGTATGGACAGCATGTATAGGCGGTGTGTATGGACGACACTGATGGACGGCATGTATAGACGGCACGTATGGATGACACTGATGGACGGCACGTAGGGACGACACGTAGGGACGGCACGTAGGGACGACACGTAGGGACGGCACGTAGGGACGACACGTAGGGACGGCACTGATCAGAGGCACTGGCAGGCATCACTGATGGGCACAGAGTGCCATCCCTAATGAGCAGTGATTGCCATCCCTGGTGAGCTCTAGTGGGCTTTACCTGGTGGTCCTGGGTGGGCATCCTCAGGGGGGCTGCACTGATAATCAATCAGTGCAGACCCCCCCTGTCAGGAGAGCAGCCGTTCGGCTCTCCTCTACTCGTGTTGGACAGCGCAAGTAGAGGAAAAACCGATACACGTCTTTTCCTGTTTACACTGTGATCAGCTGTGATTGGACAGATTTCAGATTCCACAACCTTATCTTCACATATCACACAAATCATCCTCCTCTCTATCTCCCGTGTCACCTCCTCCCACCAGGGCCGTGGATAAGGGGGGGTACCACCAGCCGTCCTGTACGGGGCCCAGGCCAGCAGGGGGGCCCAGGCAGCAGAGTAAATCCTATTTGGGCAGGTAGGGTGATCGCTGGCTTCTTCTCCTCTCCCTCATGCCGGCTTCCGGCAGCTGCAGAGAGAGCCATACAGGGAATTGCTTCTAGTGTTGCCCCCCCCCCCCCCCCCCCCCCCCTGCACCAATCACCCTCAGTCTGCACCATACGTTTCCCTCTGCGGCTCAGGCCCCCCCACCCCCCGCAGTGCTGCCGGCGTCTCTCCTCTCCTTCCTGCTGGCAAGTGCAAGCACACAATAGGATCCTTCAGGTTGGACAGTGGCAAAATGTTCCAGTAAATATATCACATTTACCAGCCCCTTCCTTTCCTGAATGAACACACTGAGCGATCGGCACCATTTACTCACTGTGTTCATTAATAACTGAAGCATAGTAAACTGTTTATTTTGGGGGGCCCTGTTGGGTTGACTGTATGGGGGACCCCAGGGTTTCTAACTGCTTCACTGCCTCCCATGCTTGCCTCCAGGACTAATTTAGAGCCTCTGCCATCCTCTGGAACTCTCTACCCCAAACTGTCTGGTTGTTTCCTGCCCACCTTTAGCTGGTCCCTGAAAACTCATTTGTTCAGGGAAGCCTCCCCCATCATCTCCATCAGCCAATCCCCCTATAGTTGTTACTGTCTTTATTATTTCCCCCTCCCTTTAGATTGTAACCTCCATAAGCAGGGCCTTCTTAACTTCTTGGCTCCGGCGGCACACAAATATGCAGCCTCTAGGCGGCCGAGCCTTGCATTAGTGCAAACAGCGCTGTGTTGAGAGCCTGGACACTGCACGCTCCCGCAACAGTTACCGATGGCTGATGAGAAAACACCCAATTGCTGCTCGCAATCGCGTTATTTTCCGATCATGTTACTGCCAATCACAACGGGCACATGACCTTAAGTCCCGCCTCCCGACAGGTAAAACCCCTTAAAGGGCCAGCAGGCGCCAGCTCCAAGGGTCTTTCTGTATTGAAATGTATTGATAAAGGTACTGTGTCCCTTTATATTGCAAATATCTGTGCAGATGGTTGGTGCTATATAAATAATAAAATGAGCCGTGAAATTAGTTTTGTTCCGAATTGGTTTTTCGACTAAATTCAACAAATTGCGTTCATTATTATTATTATTGTACAGGATTTATATAGCTCCGAAAGTTTATGTAGCGATTTACTTGGAAATATTCAAACTAACGAAAACCCGTTTTAACAAATTTTTCCGAAATTCAAAGATCCGAAGATTCGGAAATCGAAAATTCAAATATCTGAAAATAAGAACGATAATAAGAAAATTTGTAAATCTGAAATGACTATTAATAACTATTACTAACTATTTATAACTATTTATAGGTATTGGAATTTCCTTTCAAATTTGCCTGTTAGTGAACATAAATTTATCCGAAGTTACGAATTATCCGAAATAATGAATGCCGCATCTAAACGAATGGAACATAACGAAAAATAATAAAAAGTTATTATTTTTTATTATTATTAATTCGTTACATTTCATTTGTTGGGTTACTTTCACTAACGAATTAATAATAATAAAAAATAACTTTTTATTATTTTTCATTATGTTCCATTCGTTCAGATGCAGCATTCGTTATTTCGGATAATTCATAACTTTGGATAAATTTATGTTCACTAACAGGCACATTTGAAAGGAAATTCCAATACCTATAATTTAATAGTTATTATTACTTAGTTAGTTTCAGATTTTAGGAGTTTCAGATTTTAGGAGTTTCAGATTTTAGGAGTTTCAGATTTTAGGAGTTTCAGATTTTGGGAGTTCCAGACTTTGGGAGTTCCAGACTTTGGGAGTTCCAGACTTTGGGAGTTCCAGACTTTGGGAGTTCCAGACTTTGGGAGTTCCAGACTTTGGGAGTTCCAGACTTTGGGAGTTTCTTCAGACTTTGGGAGTTTCTTCAGACTTTGGGAGTTGTTTCAGACTTTGGGAGTTGTTTCAGACTTTGGGAGTTGTTTCAGACTTTGGGAGTTGTTTCAGACTTTGGGAGTTGTTTCAGACTTTGGGAGTTGTTTCAGACTTTGGGAGTTGTTTCAGACTTTGGGAGTTGTTTCAGACTTTGGGAGTTGTTTCAGACTTTGGGAGTTGTTTCAGACTTTGGGACATAATGAATGACCCAAAAAAGAAAAAATAAATAAATAAAAAGAATAAAACGAACACATTTTTTGGCAGTGCACATGTCTAAATAAAATAATATCGAATTCTATAATAAAAATATATCACCCAAAGTGGCCCTATAATACAATCCATGCCTTCTGCACATTGAGAGATATGGCTGTATAGTGTATAGGATTTTATACTACTATGAGATCTGAAATAATCGGCCTTTCTGCCACTCCACAGTTCTTGAACCAAAGCAGACAAGCAATTGAGATTAAGGTAGAAGGTATGAGCGCGGGCGGCGCTGGGGTTATGCGGCCTGGGATGCAGATGCCTGTACCCTCACAGGTAAGTCGCTGTCTTTTCTCTGTTTTCAGTGTTATCTGTCATGGCTTTGTCTCAAGTTTTTGTACTTATGTAACTATCAGCTGTCACATAATGACCAATGTGAGGCCTGTTTATTATGGCGGTCTGGGCCAGGTTTTCCAGAAAAACAAGCACACTAATGGCACAGGTGTGTGCTGGGTTCATGTTAGAGACAGAGTTAGAGGTCAGTACCCCCATCCTCCCCGAGGGTGGGGGGGGTCAGTGTTTTTGAAGGGAGCAGTGTGAGAGTTGCACGTCTGCACCATACTGTCCAGGTCAGGACAGACAGAGGCCCGAGCCTGTGAGAGACGTAACAGTTGGGAGCCAAGCTGACCAAAGGTACAGCGTTTTGTGCACGAGCGCTGGGAATTGTGTGTTAGATGGTCTGGAGGACCAAGGTATGAGGCCTGAGCAGTAAAGAGAGCCACGAGGCTTGTTGTATTGATGGTGAGAACCACCCCCCTGTGTGGGAAGACTTTCCTTTTTTGAACTTTTTCTTTTGTTTAAATAAAAGTGGTCAGAAAAAGCCCTGAAAGGACACTTCTGGCGTGGAGTGATCTCACTGTATTGCACTACCAATGAGCTACAAATTCCTCAACGTGTCACATCGCCCACCATGACCCTACGTGACATGGACTCCACTAGATCTCTGAAGGTATGCTGTGGTATCTGGCACCAAGCCGTCACTAGCAGATCCTTTAGTGTCACTGAACCCACATCATAAAATACTATCAATAAATGTTGTATTCCTTGCTGCTCATACTTACTCAGTCACTATGAGATTCCTTTTCTGTATTCTGCAAAAAACCTGGTTGATCCTGCTGCTCTCTATCTCCCCTCTTCTGTCCATGTCCCCAATTCAGTTGGGGATTTTGCTGAGCAGTGTTGGCAGCTCTGCACATGCTCAGTTTTCAGGGTGATTCTCCCTATCACATCTGAGCAGCCCATGTGACTATAGAGTCACACATGTGGGCGTATACACATTGGTAAATGATAGCCCTCTCCCTCCCTCCCTCCTTCCTCCACGCCCACTATCCAGCTAAACACAATGGGGGCAGGATATTACATGTAGATTAATGGAGGCTTCACCTCCCTCTTATTCTAAGACACAGGCTGGAGGAGCGAGACACAGCCTGTGACTGTCAGAAATCCGCCCACACCATGTTATTTTCACAAAATAATAAAGATTTGATTTCAAATATATATATTTGTATGCCGATTTTTTTAAAAACAATTTATTGATATTATTTATTTTTACTCTGTATTCCAAAGGATGTTATTTTTGAACATGTGACCAGCAGCAGAGGACTAGACACTCCTCCTGCTTGTGTTTCCCTGCAGACAGGCTGGGAAAGTTCTGGGTCATGTGACATCTGTATTGCGATTAAGAAAAAGGTACTTAGATGTTTTTTTTTTTATTAAAGTAATTACAGTGCCATCATCCACATACATAAATAGAAAGGAGAATGTAAATTAAACAGTGTGTGTTTAGTATCCCTTTAAGTCCTGTACGTTGCGAGGTGGGGCCTCCGTGGATTGGACTTGTTTTTCCAGCACAATTGGATTTAGATCTGGAGAATTTGGAGGCCAAGTCTACACCTCAAACTCGTTGTGTTCCTCAAACCATTCTTAAATTCATCAGACCAGGCCACCTTTTTCCATTGCTCCTTGGTCCCGTTTTGATGCTCTCATGCCCATTGTAGGTACTTTTGGCTGTGGGCACGGGTCAGCATGGGCACCCTGACCTGTCTGCAGCTACGCAGCCCCATACACAACAAACTGCGATGCTCTGCGTGTTCTGACACCTTTCTGTCAGAACTAGCATTCCGATTTTCAGCAATTTGAGCTCCCGTTGCTCTTCAGACTACACAGCCAGCCTTCACCCCCACCTCCATCAATGAGCCTTCACCCCCCACCTCCATCAATGAGCCTTCACCCCCCACCTCCATCAATGAGCCTTCACCCCCACCTCCATCAATGGGCCTTCACCCCCCACCTCCATCAATGAGCCTTCACCCCCCCACCTCCATCAATGGGCCTTCACCCCCCCACCTCCATCAATGGCCTTCACCCCCCACCTCCATCAATGAGCCTTCACCCCCCACCTCCATCAATGAGCCTTCACCCCCCACCTCCATGAATGAGCCTTCACCCCCCACCTCCATGAATGAGCCTTCACCCCCCACCTCCATGAATGAGCCTTCACCCCCCACCTCCATGAATGAGCCTTCACCCCCCACCTCCATGAATGAGCCTTCACCCCCCACCTCCATGAATGAGCCTTCACCCCCCACCTCCATGAATGAGCCTTCACCCCCCACCTCCATGAATGAGCCTTCACCCCCCACCTCCATGAATGAGCCTTCACCCCCCACCTCCATGAATGAGCCTTCACCCCCCACCTCCATGAATGAGCCTTCACCCCCCACCTCCATGAATGAGCCTTCACCCCCCACCTCCATGAATGAGCCTTCACCCCCCACCTCCATGAATGAGCCTCCACCCCCCACCTCCATGAATGAGCCTCCACCCCCCACCTCCATGAATGAGCCTCCACCCCCCACCTCCATCAATGGGCCTTCACCCCCCACCTCCATCAATGGGCCTTCACCCCCCACCTCCATCAATGAGCCTTCACCCTCCCACCTCCATCAATGGGCCTTCACCCCCCACCTCCATCAATGGGCCTTCACCCCCCACCTCCATCAATGGGCCTTCACCCCCCACCTCCATCAATGAGCCTTCACCCCCCCCACCTCCATCAATGGGCCTTCACCCCCCCACCTCCATGAATGAGCCTTCACCCCCACCTCCATGAATGAGCCTTCACCCCCCACCTCCATGAATGAGCCTTCACCCCCCACCTCCATGAATGAGCCCTTCACCCCCCACCTCCATGAATGAGCCTTCACCCCCACCTCCATGAATGAGCCTTCACCCCCCACCTCCATGAATGAGCCTTCACCCCCCACCTCCATCAATGAGCCTTCCCTCCCCACCTCCATTATTGAGCCTTCCCTCCCCCATCTCCATTATTGAGCCTTCCCTCCCCCACCTCCATGATTGAGCCTACCCACCCCCACCTCCATCAACGAGCCTTCCCTCCCCCACCTCCATCAACGAGCCTTCCCTCCCCACCTTCATTAATGAGCCTCCCCCATCTTCATTAATGAGCCTTCCCTCCCCACCTTTATTAAAGCCGAGGTTCACACAAAAATTGAACCTCCACTTTTCGGAACCCTCCCCCCTCCGGTGTCACATTTGGCACCTTTCAGGGGGGAGGGGGGTGCAGATACCTGTCTAAGACAGGTATTTGCACCCACTTCCGGCATAGACTCCCACGGGAGTCTATGCCTCTTCCCGTCCCCACCTTGCTGTCTGCTGGGACACAAACACGGGTCCCAGAGACAGCGGGGACCAGTTAATAAGCGCAGCGCGACTCGAGCATGCGCAGTAGGGAATCGGGAAGTGAAGCCGCATCGCTTCACTTCCTGATTCCCTTACAGAGAATGGTGGCGGCAGCACCCGAGGACCGAGGGACGATTCAGTCTCGGGTGCCGACATCGCTGGACCCCGGACAGGTGAGTGTCCTTATTTTAAAAGTCAGCAGCTGCAGTATTTTTAGCTGCTGACTTTTAATTTTTTTTTTTTTTCGCGGGACTCCCTCTTTAATGAGCCTTCCCTCCCCACCTTAATTAATGAGCCTTTCCTCCCCACCTCCATGAATGAGCCTTCCATCCCCACCTCCATCAACAAGCCTTCCCTCCCCCACCTCCATCAACGTGCCTTTACCTCCCCGCCTCCATCAATGAGCCTTCCCTCCCACCCTCCATCAACAAACCTTCCCTGCTCATTTTTGGTCGGTCCTGACTACTGTAGACCGGGAACATCCCACAAGAGCTGCAGTTTTGGAGTTTCCGGGAATGCAGGTACAACAGGGCGCTGGAGTTGGTGGAGTTAAATCATCATTTATTGGAACTATCAATGAGTTTTTCCTTTCACCTCTATCACTGAACCTTCCCTCCCCGCCTCCATCAATGAGCCTTCCCTCCCCGCCTCCATCAATGAGCCTTCCCTCCCCGCCTCCATCAATGAGCCTTCCCTCCCCGCCTCCATCAACGAGCCTTCCCTCCCCGCCTCCATCAACGAGCCTTCCCTCCCCGCCTCCATCAACGAGCCTTCCCTCCCCGCCTCCATCAACGAGCCTTCCCTCCCGCCTCCATCAACGAGCCTTCCCTCCCCGCCTCCATCAACGAGCCTTCCCTCCCCCGCCTCCATCAACGAGCCTTCCCTCCCTCCTCCATCAACGAGCCTTCCCTCCCCGCCTCCATCAACGAGCCTTCCCTCCCCGCCTCCATCAACGAGCCTTCCCTCCCGCCTCCATCAACGAGCCTTCCCTCCCCGCCTCCATCAACGAGCCTTCCTCCCCGCCTCCATCAACGAGCCTTCCCTCCCCGCCTCCATCAACGAGCCTTCCCTCCCCGCCTCCATCAAGCGAGCCTTCCCTCCCCGCCTCCATCAGCGAGCCTTCCCTCCCCGCCTCCATCAGCGAGCCTTCCCTCCCCGCCTCCATCAGCGAGCCTTCCCTCCCCGCCTCCATCAGCGAGCCTTCCCTCCCCGCCTCCATCAGCGAGCCTTCCCTCCCCGCCTCCATCAGCGAGCTTCCCTCCCCGCCTCCATCAACGAGCCTTCCCTCCCCGCCTCCATCAACGAGCCTTCCCTCCCCGCCTCCATCAACGAGCCTTCCCTCCCCGCCTCCATCAACGAGCCTTCCCTCCCCGCCTCCATCAACGAGCCTTCCCTCCCCGCCTCCATCAACGAGCCTTCCCTCCCCGCCTCCATCAACGAGCCTTCCCTCCCCGCCTCCATCAACGAGCCTTCCTCCCCGCCTCCATCAACGAGCCTTCCCTCCCCGCCTCCATCAACGAGCCTTCCCTCCCCGCCTCCATCAACGAGCCTTCCCTCCCCCGCCTCCATCAACGAGCCTTCCCTCCCCGCCTCCATCAACGAGCCTTCCCTCCCCGCCTCCATCAACGAGCCTTCCCTCCCCGCCTCCATCAACGAGCCTTCCCTCCCCGCCTCCATCAACGAGCCTTCCCTCCCGCCTCCATCAACGAGCCTTCCCTCCCCGCCTCCATCAACGAGCCTTCCCTCCCCGCCTCCATCAACGAGCCTTCCCTCCCCGCCTCCATCAACGAGCCTTCCCTCCCCGCCTCCATCAACGAGCCTTCCCTCCCCGCCTCCATCAACGAGCCTTCCCTCCCCGCCTCCATCAACGAGC
Source organism: Lithobates clamitans (assembly GCA_037952925.1). Lineage (NCBI taxonomy): Eukaryota > Metazoa > Chordata > Amphibia > Anura > Ranidae > Lithobates > Lithobates clamitans. Next base: position 3,254 of record JBBGZY010003942.1, on the reverse strand, counting down.
CTTCCTCCCCGCCTCCATCAACGAGCCTTCCCTCCCCGCCTCCATCAACGAGCCTTCCCTCCCCGCCTCCATCAACGAGCCTTCCCTCCCCGCCTCCATCAACGAGCCTTCCCTCCCGCCTCCATCAACGAGCCTTCCCTCCCCGCCTCCATCAACGAGCCTTCCCTCCCCGCCTCCATCAACGAGCCTTCCCTCCCCGCCTCCATCAACGAGCCTTCCCTCCCCGCCTCCATCAACGAGCCTTCCCTCCCCGCCTCCATCAACGAGCCTTCCTCCCCGCCTCCATCAACGAGCCTTCCCTCCCCGCCTCCATCAACGAGCCTTCCCTCCCCGCCTCCATCAACGAGCCTTCCCTCCCCGCCTCCATCAACGAGCCTTCCCTCCCCGCCTCCATCAACGAGCCTTCCCTCCCCGCCTCCATCAACGAGCCTTCCTCCCCGCCTCCATCAACGAGCCTTCCCTCCCCGCCTCCATCAACGAGCCTTCCCTCCCCGCCTCCATCAACGAGCTTTCCCGTTCGAGCCTTCCCTCCCCATCAACGAGCCTTCCCTCCCCGCCTCCATCAACGAGCCTTCCCTCCCCGCCTCCATCAACGAGCCTTCCCTCCCCGCCTCCATCAACGAGCCTTCCCTCCCCGCCTCCCATCAACGAGCCTTCCCTCCCCGCCTCCATCAACGAGCCTTCCCTCCCCCGCCTCCATCAACGAGCCTTCCCTCCCCGCCTCCATCAACGAGCCTTCCCTCCCCGCCTCCATCAACGAGCCTTCCCTCCCCGCCTCCATCAACGAGCCTTCCCTCCCCGCCTCCATCAACGAGCCTTCCCTCCCCGCCTCCATCAACGAGCCTTCCCTCCCCGCCTCCATCAACGAGCCTTCCCTCCCCGCCTCCATCAACGAGCCTTCCCTCCCCGCCTCCATCAACGAGCTTCCTCCCCGCCTCCATCAACGAGCCTTCCCTCCCCGCCTCCATCAACGAGCCTTCCCTCCCCGCCTCCATCAACGAGCCTTCCCTCCCCGCCTCCATCAACGAGCCTTCCCTCCCCGCCTCCATCAACGAGCCTTCCCTCCCCGCCTCCATCAACGAGCCTTCCCTCCCGCCTCCATCAACGAGCCTTCCCTCCCCGCCTCCATCAACGAGCCTTTCCCTCCCCGCCTCCATCAACGAGCCTTCCCTCCCCGCCTCCATCAACGAGCCTTCCCTCCCCGCCTCCATCAACGAGCCTTCCCTCCCGCCTCCATCAACGAGCCTTCCCTCCCCCGCCTCCATCAACGAGCCTTCCCTCCCCGCCTCCATCAACGAGCCTTCCCTCCCCGCCTCCATCACGAGCCTTCCCTCCCCGCCTCCATCAACGAGCCTTCCCTCCCCGCCTCCATCAACGAGCACTTCCCTCCCCGCCTCCATCAACGAGCCTTCCCTCCCCGCCTCCATCAACGAGCCTTCCCTCCCCGCCTCCATCAACGAGCCTTCCCTCCCCGCCTCCATCAACGAGCCTTCCCTCCCCGCCTCCATCAACGAGCCTTCCCTCCCCGCCTCCATCAACGAGCCTTCCCTCCCCGCCTCCATCAACGAGCCTTCCTCCCCCCTCCATCAACGAGCCTTCCCCTCCCCGCCTCCATCAACGAGCCTTCCCTCCCCCTCCCCCGCTCCATCAACGAGCCTTCCCTCCCCCTCCCCCGCCTCCATCAACGAGCCTTCCCTCCCCCTCCCCCGCCTCCATCAACGAGCCTTCCCTCCCCCTCCCCCGCCTCCATCAACGAGCCTTCCCTCCCCTCCCCCGCCTCCATCAACGAGCCTTCCCTCCCCCTCCCCCGCCTCCATCAACGAGCCTTCCCTCCCCCTCCCCCGCCTCCATCAACGAGCCTTCCCTCCCCCTCCCCCGCCTCCATCAACGAGCCTTCCCTCCCCCTCCCCCGCCTCCATCAACGAACCTTCCCTCCCCCTCCCCCGCCTCCATCAACGAACCTTCCCTCCCCCTCCCCCGCCTCCATCAACGAACCTTCCCTCCCCCTCCCCCGCCTCCATCAACGAACCTTCCCTCCCCCCTCCCCCGCCTCCATCAACGAACCTTCCCTCCCCCTCCCCGCCTCCATCAACGAACCTTCCCTCCCCCTCCCCCGCCTCCATCAACGAACCTTCCCTCCCCCTCCCCCTCCACCATCATGAACCTTTCCCTCCCCACCTCCATTAATGAACCTTCCCTCCCCACTTTTGTCGGTCCTGACTACTGTGGACCGGGAACATCCCACAAGAGCTGCAGTATTGGAGTTTCCGGGAATGCAGGTACAACAGGGCGCTGTGAGTTGGTGGAGTTAAATCCTCAACATTTATTGGAACTATGCACACTTGCATCCTAAACAGGGAAGTCCAGCCTGGATGGACCATCACCAAGGCACAGAATAAGCAGATCAGGGTAGTGCAGGCGGCAGTGTAAGAAAAAAACCAGCCACAATGGAGAACTGGATGCCGGTCCCCAAACTCAAAAAGAGCGGGCAGACCTGCAGCATGTACAGCCCCAAACCACAGCAGCTACCTGTCAAATCAGCAGGATGTTGTCAGGAATGGTCGGTTCATGACGTATTCAGACAGCCCAGGGGCCCGCCACCGTCCTGACATCACCCTGCCGATTTGACAGGTAGCTGCTGTGGTTTGCGGCTGTACATGCTGCAGGTCTGCCTGCTCTTTTTGAGCTCGGGATCGGCATCCAGTTATCCCCCTGTACCTGGTTGTCTTCTTACACTGCCGCCTGCACTACCCTGGTCTGTTTACATTTCTACACTGCCACCGGCCTGCACTACCCTGGTCTGTTTACATTTCTACACTGCCACCGCCTGTACTGCCCTGGTCTGTTTACATTTCTACACTGCCGCCGCCTGCAATGCCGCCGCCTGCACTGCCCTGGTCTGTTTACATTTCTACACTGCCGCCGCCTGCACTACCCTGGTCTGTTTACATTTCTACACTGCCGCCTGCACTACCCTGGTCTGTTTACATTTCTACACTGCCGCCTGCACTACCCTGGTCTGTTTACATTTCTACACTGCCGCCTGCACTACCCTGGTCTGTTTACATTTCTACACTGCCGCCTGCACTACCCTGGTCTGTTTCCTTTTATACACTGCCGCCTGCACTACCCTGGTCTGTTTACATTAAAACACTGCCGCCGCTTGCACTACCCTGGTCTGTTTACATTTCTACACTGCCGCCGCCTGTATTACCTGGTCTGTTTACATTTCTACACTGCCGCCGCCTGCACTA
>JBBGZY010003941.1:0-22500 GCA_037952925.1 Lithobates clamitans | reverse complement strand
AAAGGGGGGGTGAGAGAGATCCCTAGCCCTGTCCCTGTCTTCAGACCCTCCTGTGTTCCATGTCCCAGTCTGTGACAGCACTGGGCAGGAGCAGGAGAGGGGGCAAAGAACAGGAAGGAGCTGGAGAGCACTGGGGTTGTGGGGGCAGAAAGCACTGGGTGGGGGCTGGAGAGTGCTGGGGAGCTTGAGAGGAGGGGAGTCAGAAAGAATGCGAGGGGAAAGCAGGGGGAAATGAAGAGCACTGGGGGAGGAGCCAGGGAGCACAATGAGGGTCGGAGAGCACAGGGGGTGCAGAAGAAGTTAGATAGGAGGAGCGGTGGGTGGCTGCATATAGTGGAATTGAACTTTTTATATTCCTCCTGCAGCAGCTGAATGCTCACTTCTCCTCCTGTGTGTACATTACACTATACCTGCTCCTCGGTCCCCTATCCTTCTAAAGGAACTAGGCAGCATGAGAAGCTGGACACTGGACAGGTGATGTTTCTTCAAGCTCCTCCCTGCAGGCTGCAGTGCAATCTGGGAGTTGTAGTCTCTGCACAGCACAGGCACCAGAGAGCCAAGTCTGTTCTGTGCTTTGAAAAACTACAACTCCCGCCGCCATGCACTAGGGGGGGCAGGCTAAAAGGACGGCGCCGCGGCGGTGGAGCATGCTATTGGAGGATGCTGCAGCCTGAGCCGAGAGCCGTCTGCGGAGCCTGGCTGAGCTGGCTCAGAGTCATCAGCTCACACAGGCGGCGCCGGCGGCGGCGTCATTCGTGCGGTGCAGACAGTGCTCGGCTGAGGCTCGCTCACCCCACACTGCCGGCTTCACTTCTATTGTTCACAACACGGTCACATAATGATGGGGGGTTATTTCCTGCACTCCCGAGTCCCATCCATCTTGTCAGATTCAGAATGTCAGGCAAATTAGGCAGCCGCGGCCCGCGAGGCCCTTAAGGGGGCGAGGCCTAAGGCAATTGCCTAATTTGCCTAATTAAAGAGCCGCCTCTGCAACCAAACATTTCTTTTTTATATAGAGATGTTTTCACAGCCTGACATATGGAAGGTATGTCCTCAGTAAGTGCCTAGTTTTCTGGAATACATTGATGATGCCAGTTACACACATGGAAGTAGCCCTGCAATGTAAAGCATGAGTAGCAGGTTACTTGATATGGCGTTGTAAACATTCTGTGGTTTTTCTACAAGACATTTGTTTTTTCTAAACGTTCCTCCTAGAAATGTGCTGGCTGCATTGAGTATAGTAACAACTGTTTTGGAAGAGTTAACCTTGTAGAGTCTGATGTGTCAATGAGTGTCCGTACTAAGATACTAGCCTGCCCCGGAAATGTGACCCCAATTGCCCGGTGCCCAACTTGCAGCACTCTGGTACCTTCTGTGTGACCCTCAGGCCCCATCAGTGGATGTTTTCCTTTCTTAGGTGCTTATTCAGGGACAGTAGAGGAACACATTCATAGTAATAGTTTCTACTAGCTAAATGGTTTGAACTATTTCAGAATATCAAATGCAATGCCAGTAATTTTTTTTAGGGATCTATAGTTGTTGTATTTGGACACGTAAAGAGACTGTAATGATGGTAATCAATGATGGTGATCTTTTGCAGTTTCTTGTAACGTCTCTGACCGTTTACAACAGTCAGTGCAATTCAACAAAGTCTTAACAAAATTTTTCAGGTGGTATGACCATTTAAAATAGCCTGTGCTAGATCTGAAAATCACTCCCGCTCAGGTAGTTCTTAGTAACTCTACTTTTACATAGCGGCATTAATGCACCGATTTTCAAAAATAATTACCTTCAGGTTCATAGATCATGAAACCGGAGGTAGTTAAGATGTACTCCTAAGGCTGGCTATAGATGGATTTTTTTGGGGACTGGAGGAACCCTCCCCATTGCCTGGTCTCCTCCACTACCAGAATTCACTGATCAGTGCTGCGGTCAATTTGAGCGAAGCTGTTGCTTAGATTGACTTCTCTCGAGCAGGAATGGCCATAGATGGATTGAAAATCCTCCAGTTCAGCAAGAACCGGCCAGTTTTCAAACCATCTATGACCAGCTTTTGTTGGCATACAGAGACTTGCAGAGTGCCTGTCTCTGTACACTTTGTAGCAGAGCAGCAAATTTACCACCACTACGCCCTTTCTTCCCATCCTGTCACTGGTTGTTGAGGTCATTGACAGCCAATGGCCTCCAAGCAACAAGTGGAGCTGACAGTAGACGGAGCCTGATGGGAATGCTGAAACACTAGCTCCTTATCAGGAAGTCGGCAGATTCTATAGCCAGTAGCAGGATGTCTATTTGCTATGGATCTGCCTGTTGCCAATAACAATGGGAGAATGTACCTGATAGGTGATTCACAGACACTAGTTCCCCATCAGGCTGTGCCCACCCATCTTTAAGAGCCCTCTGCTGTTGCGCTGTCTGTGTGGTAGCTGCGGCGCCAGTGGAAGCTCAGCTGTGCTGAGGGTGGAGTGTCCGTATGTCTGTCTCAATGCGTGTCCAAGATTAATTCACCTGTTTACAGCAAGTACATGAAGTTTTCATCAACATTTGTCGCATAGTGGCACGTCTGAATTCTAAAGAGCATCTTGGATGTCCACTTTCTGTGTAGCTTTTAGATACAATAAAATCTAGGTGAAGACTTTAGGTGTGGTAAGGGGCTGCACTTGAGGCCACCTATAACACGTAAATTGAGCAGCACTGCTGTAGTTGGTGGAAGTGAGGGAAGAAACCCCGTTTCTTTGTATTGTTACATCAGATTATAATTCCACAAAATTTACAGATGTTTTTGTGGCCTAAAAACTTTTCTGGGACTCGTATGTCTGCCAGAAAAGGTTTCATAGATGATAATGTCATAGAAGCTACCCTTTTTTTTTTCTTTTCTAAAAACAAATCTTTGAGACAATTTAGATAGGCAGTAGTCTGTGTTGACCTGGCCTCCCCCCTCACCCTTTATTACCTGCCTATGACCCTGGCTAACTACCTCCCAGATGATGTTTAGTGGTCCGCTGATATGTAATGAACTAGAGGCGCAGTGTTGTATGTGTGTTATAGGTTATATTTACTTTTGTGAAGTGTGGGGCCCAGGCAGACGTGTCTTGCTTTAAATTTAATACCAGTTCCAGGATACATTTGTCTGCAGTTTTACCTAGTTCTAATTGGCGCAGTGAAGAGCCTCCACAAAATTTTCTATAAAAACATTCCAATTCTTGTAATACAGTATACAATTTTTTTTTTATTTGTATAGCAGCTGCCAACAGAACTATACATTACCTTGGTTATATAGATGACTGCTGGTCATATTAAGGCTTCATGTACACCTCTCCTGAACGATTTAACTTGACAGCTACAATCTGACGTTTAAAAAAATAAAAAAATAAAAATCTATCTATCTGTATATCTATATCTATCTATCTGTATATCTATATCTATATCTATCTATCTGTATATCTATATCTATCTATCTGTATATCTATATCTATCTATCTGTATATCTATATCTGTAACAGCATGTAAACGCAATAATTCGCGTTTAGTTTACAGATGTTTTTCATTTTAACCAAATTATATACCGTATTTATCGGCGTATAACACGCACTTTTTTCCCCCTGAAAATCAGGGGAAAATCGTGGGTGCGTGTTATACGCCGATCCCCTGCCGATTGTGAGCTTTTCGGCCGCTCTCAGCGGCTCTCGGCCATTCTCGACGGCTTTTGGCCGCTTTCGGCCATTCTCGGCGCCTCTCGCAGTCCCGCGGGAGCCGCCGAAAGCCGAGTGCGTCAGAGAGCCGCCGAGGATGGCCGAAAGCGGCCGAGAACGGCGGCGCCTTTTTCAAAGATGCAGACGACACAGGGCAAGGCTACAGAGGGACACTGACAAGGCTGCAATCGGGTACAAGACTACAGATGGACACTAACAAGGCTGCAATGGGGGACAAGGCTGCAATCAGGGACAACACTACAGATGGACACTGGGCAAGGCTGCAGATGAACACTGATGAGGCTGCATTGATGGGCATTTAAATGTAAGTTTTTTTCCTTAAACTTTCCTCCTAAACTTGGGGTGCGTGTTATACGCCGGCGCGTGTTATACGCCGATAAATACGGGTATATATAATTTGGTTAAAATGAAAAACATCTGTAAACTAACTATTGCGAACTATTGCGTTTAGCAGTGTTTACAAGCTGTTGCAGGCATTTGGCGTTTCAAATGCCTCTGAACATTGGTCCTGAATGCATTTTTTTGCGTTACCAAAAATGCTTCTAAACTCAACTGTCTAGAAACGACTACAAACGACCCTGTGTACATGAACAGATAAGATAACATAGAGGAGAGTTCAGGGGCAGTTGAAAAAAACGCCCAACTGCTCCTAAACGTCCATTTGCCAGCAGCAGTGTACATGAGGCTAGGCTCCATGCACACTGGGCTTAAAAAAACATCTGTTCTCTTGGGAGTAAAAAACGCTCATATGAAACATTTTATGTACAAAGTTTAGACGAGTTTAGGAGGCTCCAATCAGAAACGTGAACCTGAAGGTTTTTTTTTTTTTTCCTGCCTCTAAATATTGAGCTCAAAATATGCCTCTAATCGTCCTAATGTACATGGACACATAGGATAATATTGAGTTGCTTCTACTGGCAGAGCACAAAACTCCTGTAGAAGCAACATTTTTTGAGCCAGTGTGCATGGAGCCTTAGGGTATTTGTGTAGTCTACCAGCTACACATGTATACGTGTATAGTTTAGATCTATGTAAAAATTGGGGGACTTTGCAGCAAACCATAAAACTGGACTCTAGGAAGTAATGGAAGGTGGACCATGGATGAGAAAAAAGGTTATCTAATGTAAGTGAGCCAGCTCTAGCAGGCAGAAACTCCAATTGTAATTTTTTAGCTCTGGTTTTGTTTCACACCGTTTGCATAACTAGTTTGAAGCCAAGTAGTTGTTTGCTGTAAGATCTGGTGCTGGTTCATGTGACTGTCAGCCCCAACATAGCCGGCAGCACTGATTGTTGTATTCTGATGGCGGGGAAGTCTCCCCACCATCAGAACACAATAGCACAGAGGAAGGATTTCCCTATTCAGATTGAATGTGTGGATGGGGGAATCTGATTTTTTTTTTTTTCCCTTCCACCTGCTGGTTGAACGAAAAATAATAAATGTTGTGGCTGCCTTACTTTTTTCTTTCTTTTTCCAGGCTTTTTGCTCCTTGGGCCTCGAGCACATGGGCAGAAAAAAAACGTGTTTTTAGAAGCATTTTTCATGTTTTTTATGTGTCTGAATGCAGCTCTATTTCAGCCAACGTGTCAATGCACATTGTGACGTTTATTGTTTTGGGGGTTTTTTTTGTGTTCGTTTTTAGAGTAGCATTCAGGGGTCTACAAAAATGTCCCAAACATACATTCAGAAAAAGGCTTACTGGCTTAATTTAGACAGATACAACGGACCAGTATTAAGTATTCTAGCTCATAGCTTGACTTTTATGCGCATACATTTCTTAACTCTTGTAGTCCTACATAAATACACACCAAATTTTGCACACTGAATTTTTCTGCCAGTTCCTGGCAGACAGATCCAGTGTAAATGGAAGTATTTTAATACACCCGTGTGCATGAAGCCTTATTTTCACCAGTAACACTTCCTGTCCTAGGGTGACAACACTGGAGAATAATTAAAAGAAGTTAAAGTGGAAGTTCAGGCAAAACCTAACTAAAGCTAATTCTGCTCTCTGCCGCATTCTACACCTTTTATCTATCTAACCCTGTAAAGCAAAAATCTCTATACTTGACTATTCTGCAGCCGATCCGGTCTGGTCCCATACTGAGTGTGTGGAGGTATGTGCAGGAGAGGCAGCCGACCACAGAAGCCCCATAGTAAGTCTATGGGTGACGTCACTTCCCAGCTATTTTACAGCTGTTGTCTGCCCTTTTCTACTCATTGCATCCGTCGCTGGAGACTGGACCAGATCGGCTGCAGAATAGGTAAGTATAGTGATTTTTTTTCTTTACAGGGTTAGATAGATTAGGTTTATAATGTGGCAGAGCGCAGGTTTAGAGTTATTTTTTGCCTGGACTTACACTTTAATCGTTAGGGTTTTGCATGCATGGTTCCTAAAACAAACCATAACGGGTTAAGTTTTGGCTTTTAAATGGGATAGGGACTCTAAAGCTGGATTCACATTTTTTGAATTTTTTCCTAATACTAATAATATTAATTTTCCTTTCTGAAAAAAATGGAAAAGCATCAAAATACAATGCATCTTGACACATCATAACACACGATGGTGCGCACCAACACACATGTTATGACATGCGTTGACATCCATTACAGTGTATTGCAATACACATTGGAAGCACATGACACTGCATGTTAAGGTGTATCAATGCACATTGATATGCTTTTTGATTCCAGTTGCCTGGTACTTGTAGCCAGTGTAACATGGACTGTGCTATCCAGCAAATGTCTCTTTAAAAACGTCATAGATGCAACAGTTTGCCAACGTACTGTGGATGTGACAGATTTTCACTGAAATAAAACAGTGGTCAGGAGCAGGTTTTAGATTATTGCAGCATTAAGTTAGAGCAGCAGAGGGGCAAATTGATGAATCAAGATGCAATTTTATAGTAAATCTTTCTTGCTGTTCCTGTTTAGCAACAGAATAAATAAAACTTCCCCAATACCCCTGGCGCACCAAGTAGAGCTGGGAATGGCCATTGGCTAAGCAATGTAAGGCTAAGTTTACACTTGTGACACATAAGCTAGAATAGAGGTGCTATTACAGGCTGAAAACAAAAAAAAGGCCAACCAAATGTAAAAGCAGCGATTTTTAAGCCCAGTGTGCATGAGGCCTAAAAAAGGATAATTGCAGGTTAAACAAAACCACAAATTCCCAGCTCAACTTACGGACCAGTCTGCTAACCAACCGGATTGTCCTGTCTAACAATATGCGTTAAAAACAGGGGTTTAGTTTGCAAATACATGTGTAAGCTACAGAGCCCCGTCAAGGCACTCCATTTTCTGTAGTCCTCATTTTGAGAGTCTCCATAGTAGAAGTACATGCATTATAATGGCTAGGCAGAGGACAGATGAGCCTGGAGGGAGCACACCCCTCTTTAAATGCATAGGAGCGCACTGGACACCCAGCATATGGCAGCAAAGGTGTCCAGTATGTCCCCTCACCAATATTTCAACAGTACAAACAAGTGGCCACTGCCTTCACCTATAACTGGCCTTTGTAGTGAGGAGCACATTAAAGGTCAACGCAAGCAAAACCAAACCAAAGAAAATCCCAGCTCAACTCACCGACCAGCCTGCAACCACCCAAATTATCCTGTCTAACAGCACGGTGGTCAGTAAGTTGAGCTGGGAATTTCTTTAGTTTTGTTTTGCATGCGTCCCCCTTCCATGTGCTCCTTGCTACAAAGGGCAGTTATAGGTGAAGACAGTGGCCACTTGTTTGTACTGTTGAAATATTGGTGAGGGGACGTACTGGACACCTTTGCTGCCATAGGCTGGGTGTCCAGTGCTCCCCTATGCATTTAAGGAGGGGTGGGCTCCCTCCAGGCTCACCTGCCCTCTTGCCTATCCATTATAATGCATGTGCTTCTACTAATAAAGGCTCTCAAAATTTTGAGTTAGGACTACAGAAAATAATGGGGGGCCTTGACAGGGCCTGTAGTTTACGCATATATTTGCAAATGTGTGCAAACTAAATCCCAATTTTTAACGCATACTGTTAGACCTAGATTAATGAATAGTAAATATTGTTTTATGCAGTAGTGTATCTTCTATTTATCCTGACTACTCCCCTAATATCACACCGTTTTAATATTTGCTGAATAGTATGAGTAGCACTGTACAAAGGCCACTGAGGACAAACCGCCTGCATTCTGGTGATTTCTACTTGGAAGGTCTTTAGTATTTAGTGTGCTTTTTTTTTTTTTTTTTTTTTTTTTTTTTTTTTTTAGAGAAGCAGCGGAAGAAACTTCCCATCGCCCTACCTAGGAATCTCACAGTTTAGTTCTATATGGTCATGCTAAAAATAGCATATTGTAAAACTCTAAGCTGTGTAATTAACTTCCCAAACCAATGTAATCATTTTAAAAGCAAATTCTTGATTTGCTCATTTTGATGCAAATTGCATTTGGTAAGGGGCTGTGACTGATGGAGCTTTTGTTCTTATCAAAGAAGCAATAACTGAGTGGTACTAATAGAATGAGAATGGGACTTTGGCTCAGCAAACTATGCCTGAATACACAGTGACATCAGATAGCAGGAAACAGGAACATGGCCCCTCCTTCCCTCCAATTCCCAGATCTCTATGTTTACAAAGTAACCACCGGCTGCATATCCCACAGTGAATCCTTTTATACCTAGTGTAATCACTTTTGTTTAGTTACTGACATTTAAAATAGATACAGTTACCATAAGCACTGAGTGTTATCTGTTTTTCTGCTAGACTTCCTTGCTTTATAGAATTTTTAGCTTGGATTCCTTACTACATTGCTGCTTAGACGGGCCATACACGGTTCGAATCTCTGCTGAACCGGACAAGATTTGAACGGTGTATGGGCAGGCTGAATGTAGCAAGCAGAACGATCGATCAAATTCGGTACAACCACCAAGCTGGGTTTTTTCTGCGATTATCGCCAGTGGCTGCCAACAATCACTATCTTCTCGTACCTGTTTATCTACAGTTATTTGTCACCATTCTAAGTGCAGAATTTACACAGGATCAGCTCTAAAATGCAGGGGGCAGAAAGCTAAAGTTACCACAGTGAGGAGAGGCTGTCAATTAGACTGTGCCCTCTTCTGTCACCGTTTTTCTCTTGGTGTCAGGAAAACTTGTCCGAAGTTATTCATGCTGATAGCAGAGGAACGAGGCAGCAAACAGAAATTACACTTAGTGCTCTGGATCGAGACAAATACACACTATAGAGGGATATGCTTTGTTAATATTTCATGTCTGAGGTTTACAACCAACATATGAATTAAGGCTCAGGAATCAAGCGCTGACATCATCTGCTAGGTGGAGTGCTGAGCTCATGCTCTGTTCCTTCTTTCCTTGCCAGGTCAACCACTAAGTGGCATGCTGCTTTTGCTCCTGGAGCACCATATGGATCTCAGGTCTGGTTCTACTGCCTGCCTGCAATAATTTGATTAACTCTGGCTGCCTGGAACCCTCATCAGTACCAGCTGTCCAAGTTTGTAAATATTTGAGACACTGTCTCATATTGGGCCTTGTTGATTTTACTGCTGTATGGAACCAATATGTCTTCCCCAGGACATAAAGTAGATAGGACAGCCCCCCTGTCATAGATGACATCAGCCCATGCTCCTCTAGAGGTTTTGGGATGTTTACCTAGTGTCCCCAAAAGGGACCAGTACCTGTAATTCAAACCCTGGTACCCCTATTGTTGGAGGGTCATTATCAGAGTCTTCTTCAGCACCATCAGGTGTGGCAGGGCCAACCTCGTGTCCACAGGGCCCTCCATGCCTACTCTGGGCTTCCTAGATGTTTGTGCTCAGCTTCTGGGGCACTCTGCTAGTAGAGGTTCTAAGTGCACTCTGGCACTATCCACCTGCAGAATTTTTTCACTTGCTTCATGCAGGGCATGGTGACAACCTCTCTGAAAAGGCCACTCCCCACCTCTCTGTGGGGGAACACAGGTAAGGATAGTATTAAGGGATTGCAATCCCTTAACACTCCTCTTTATCAGTGTTCCCCCACAGCTTCTTGCTGCTCCTCAGCCAGAACTGAGATCAGTGGAGTTGGCAACCTGGGGAATAGTGCCGGCACTCCTCCAGTCATGTGTGATCAGCTACCAACCCCGAGTACTGTCACAGGGTAGCAGGGCACACGTACCTCCATACCAAAATGGGCCAGGTATTCTTGTAGGTAAGAAGAGAATGTGGGGGTCAGGGGTTGGCCTTTCCAGAGACATGGTAATCGTGCCCTTCATGTTTCACATTAAAGCCTAACTCCAGCCAGATTTTCTCTGAAAGAAAGAGTTAAAATCTTGGGCAAACTTTTGTTTTAACCATTACCTCACTAGGGAGATTGTTCTCTTCCTGTCCCTGTTATGTTTTATATAGGAAATCGAGGGTACATATTTAAACTATTGCTTTAAACAAAAAGGGGTGGTCTATCCTGGCAGAAAGTCTAATTGTATTTGAAAATACCAGTTTTTTTATTTTTTGATATGCTAAGCAACCATTTTTTTTAGTGAAGGAGTTTTTGAAACAATATCACTGGATCAGTGGTATTGTTCCATTTATGGCCAACATAACAGTTTTTGCGTGTGAAAAGTCCCCAAAAGAGTTTCCACTACCTATAGGCATATTACTATTAAGAATTCTCTTTGTGTGATGGCACACCCAGAGCTGGATTAATAAGAGAGCAAAAGGGGAAATTGCCCCCATATATAAAAATAAAATAAAAAACCTACGTTCTTTTATTAAATGTGTCTTGGGAAGTAATATTTTGCCTACCATCATCTGTAATACTCTGGACTGGTTGATTGTATCGTTTTTCAAAAAATTAATTTTGGCGGATCAAGCAAACCACACATAGGGCACTATGTGTGTGGGCATGAGTGACCTCAGAATGTTATGTCATGCATTTTTAAAAAAGTCTAACTATCATTAAATGTACTCCAACTCTGTGTATAAGGCCCCCCCCTGAACCTGAAGTGCCATGGGCCCCCCAAGGTCTGAATTTGGCTCTGGGCACACCAGCGCCATTGCACTGAAGACGGTTAAAGGGTTCATTAATGACTTTTTGGACTCTTGATTTGTTAGATTTCATTGTTATTTAATCTTGGGTTATTCACACCAACATTCTGAGATCTATGGGACATTGAAATGCATCTGCTTTGGTCTATGTAAAGTTTATTACATGGAATTTTGTTAGTGCTCAAGCGCAATCTTGACGTTCAAGATCAGAGATTGAATTTATTTTTGGTTTTTGTCAGGCGGACTCATTTGTGATGTATGTAATTAGATTTGAAGTGAAAGCTGTGCTATGATCCTGCATATTGAAAAGTGACAAAATGATGCTTCACAATTTGTTCTTCAAGTTCTAGCAGATTATCATAAGCATCGAAAATATCAGGACTGGCTGCCTAAATGTGCCGCTGCCGTATTAGTTAACATTTCATTAAATGACACCTTGGCATATGCTTTGTGCAAAACCTAGTGGGGAAGGTTCTTTTCTATTTATGTAGATATTGTTATGCAAATCAACATGTCTGGTGTGTTTGATATCATTTTGTATTGTTTAATGAAAATGTATGCACATTCACTAATTCCTCGAGTTGCAAAACTATTGTAAGAGCAATATTTCTGGGCCTTCGGCTTTTACGGGGTGCTGTATAGGTCTGAAATGTGGTGAATCGAACGGTCAGTTATAATAAGGTATTACTGCAGAAATGTTCTGGAGCTCCAGAATTCCATTGAATATACTTTGAATCATATTTGCTCTGATTGCGGAATTGTTGATATCTGGTGAGTTTCTACTTTAAATGATATGCTAAGCCTCCATAGATGGACTATGAATATTGTCTTCAAAGTCATCCCAGGCCAATCATTACAGGGGCCTAGATTGTTTTGTAGCTTCGTAAATGAATATAGAGTGGAGTGGGGTGATGGGAGTGAATGTTTTGGAATGTTTTCCGGAAGCCCTGCATTGTCTTGTAATGTCCCAGTCTCCATTCACTCTAATCTGCTGCCTGGTTCATTTCCCGCTTCTCTTCTGACTCACTGCCTGGGATCCAACCTCCCTAGTAATCCCTATCTAACCAGTCCTGGTAGAAGCAATATGCTTATTATTTTAAGGTAGTAATTATTATCGGTTATGAAACCATTTTTCTTATCATAAGCATCTGCATCGTTCGTTGTCCATATTGTACACAGATCATGATGTAATTGCTCCCATCATAGTATGGAGTTATGTAGTGATATAGCCATGTGTCCATACAACAGTTCAGTGGTTTTTAGCTTGCAGCTCTATATGCTGATAAAGGGTTAACTAATATCTTATTTTAGTGGAAAGTCACTGTTCCCTACAGTATGTGTGTGTTACAGGATTCTTGGGTGGGTTGTGCTCATGGCTGGACTATTTTTTTTTAAAATCCATTTTGATCTGACAAACTTGTATGATAGCTCGCTTTTATGTATAGAAACGATTGCAAATGATTGTTACACTGGTAAAACGAATTTTCCGATATGAGTGCTAATCAAACTGCGCAAACCATTGTATTGTGAAAATGTTATGAAGAGAATGATGGCTCTGAATAATGGATAAGAGTAATGTGGAGACATCTATGTGTAATCTACATCATTGACACTACAATTTCAACTTTGAAATTTAAAGAGCCTCTGTTATCATGCCTATTCACATCAAAATGACATGGACAAGGAAGGCCCCTTTCACACGGGCGGCGGGGGTGGTTATTTTGAAATTCAGAGAATCCTGGTACAGCGTTCACTTGCAGTTGTACATTGCGATTAGCTGCGTTTACGTGCGTTTACATGCGGCTGCGTTTGGAACATTCTTGTCAATTCTGATGTGCTTCCTGTTGTTTTTCTTTCCTTGTTGCCGCTGCTATCTGCAGGAGAAACAGTACACTGCGATTACCTGCAGTTATGTGCGGATAGCTGCACTAAATCGCTCCTGGACGCAGTCAATTTTATGTTTTCTATCTGCACAAAACCGCATGTAACAAAACCGTTGCTAAACGCAGTGTGTGACTGGGGCCATAGGAAAGCATTGTGTGCATTTAGCTGCGGTAGATAACTTCATCTGTCCGCAGCTAAAAGCACAATTCTATCCCGCCCATGTGAAAGGGGCCGTATACTTGCCTTCACAGCACTCCCCCAATGCTCCTTCTTCAATGGATGCTGTTGGAAAATATCCATTGTGCCAAGGTATTTGTTACTGCGCATTTTCAGCCCATGATGTAGTGCTTGGGCCTGATGGCCAGTTTCGTCTGCACGCCCTCTTCTCCCCTGCAGTCGCTGCTGGCTGACAAAGGGGTGGCCGATTAGGTGACCAGACCATAGGGGCCTGGAAATGGGTAAGTGTGTGTGTGTGTGTATATGTGTGTGTGTGTGTGTATGTATGTATGTATGTATGTATGTGTGTATATATATATATATATATATATATATAAACTTTCTTACACAGGGTAATCAGAGTAGGTGTTAGGAGGGGGTGAGGTGACATTTTTTAGGAGCAGTTAGATTTTGCCTGGGATTCTACTTTAACAATTACCTTTTTCAGATTTTATCTATTTTTTTATTTTTTTTTTGTCTGTTAAATATACCATTACAAGTGTTTTATCTGTTATGTTAGAAATTCAGAGATGTGTGGTGCACACTCTGTGTTCATTCAAGCAGAGTATTTAACCTTCCCAGGCCTTATCTTGGATTACAGAATGATTAGCCTTTATGGTGTGGAGATGGGAGAGTAGGTGGGTCTGAGAAGTCTGGTAAGAGGAAATTAGGCAGGGCTGACAACCTTTTAATTCACAAAAACATTGCATGTTGTCAGCCCACAACAGGGCTAGGTACACACGGACCTAAAACGGTTGGTTCAGCAGTTACTGGCGGACTTTCAGCCTATGTGTAAAGCTCCTTGTCCAAGAAAAGCTGTTTTCACGAACGGACACATTGGAAAAACCAGCAGCCAATTGGCATCTGATCAGCGCTCAGTCAATGGCTGCGAGCGATGACTGGTGTGTTGTGCGAATTGTTAAAATCGCCAGTGGCAGGATTGCTAAGAGGTTGCCTGTTTGTCCCTTTTTGTGGTTGTTGTGCACTGTGGTGGGTTGAGCGTTGTGCTTTACTATACAATGTGTTGGGGTGCCAGTCACAATGAATAGTGGCACAAAACAGGGCACATAGAACAGTTGCAGTGCTATGCCTTGTGGAAATGCATGTTTTAGCATACGTTACCACAACAGACAAGTGTAAAGGGGCCCTTAACCACTTGCTTACTGGGCACCTAAACCCCCCTCCTGCCCAGACCAATTTTCAGCTTTTAATGCTTTCAGCGCTGTCACTCTTTGACAAATTGTGTGGTCATGTAACACTGTACCCAAATGAAATTTTTATCATTTTCTCCCCATAATTAGAGCTTTCTTTTGGTGGTATTTGATCACCTCCTGAGTTTTTTTTTTTTATTTTTTGTTTAAAAAAATGAAAAAAGACAGAAAATTTTAAAAAACAAAACGGTTTTATATTTTGTTATAAAATATTGCAAATAGGTAATTTTTCTCCTTCATTGATGTACGCTGATGAGGCGGCACTGATGAGGCGGCACTGGTGGGCAGTGAGAGGTGGCACTGCTGGGTAGCACTGATAGCTGTCACTGGGTGGCAGTAATGGGCACTGGTAGGTGACGCTGATAGGCAGCACTGCTAGATGGCACCAATGAGGCACTGATTGGCATCATTGGTGGGCATTGATAAGTGGCACTGATTTTAACTGGTGGGCACCCAGCCTCTCAGTGAGCCGTGGAGAGCCTGAGCCAGCCACTCCGGCCCCCTCCACAGCTCAGTGCTCCAATGAGCGTGGGAGAAGGGGGGGGGGCAGAGAGCCCTGAGGACCGAACGATCAGCAGTGTTTGATTACTCGGTTCTCAGTCTTAGAGAGATTCTGCAAAAATAAATAAATAAATAAAACCCATACTTCTCTTTTAGGTTACCCCATCAAGTCACCCCCAGCACTGAAAGTTCTAGCTAGTACTAACTTGTAGGGTTGAAGATAAGGGCATGTTTTGCTGATGGATTGCAATCTCTGTAAGTGATGCCCTATTAGCTCAGCATGTGAGGCAGCACATATAAAACATGTTTTTAAAGTACTTCCTCAGTTCATGTGGAATCCTGTAAATTGCAAGGGTGAAATAAAGAGAAATTCCTGACTCTGTTTTAATGACCAACTGTTAGCCAATCGTCCTCTTATTCCATGTCAGAAATCGACTTTGTATCCCGGTGTGTCATACCTGAGCTGATTCACTGTCTCAGGTGTTTCTCTTTCTCTGTATATGGCAGAATGCTTTTCAGAAAGCTGTGCATTCCTCTAGTCATTTGGGGAGAGGCAGGAAGTGACTCCTGGTGATTCACATCAGAAAAGATGAAGAGATGCAGCACAAAGCACCATTCCCCTGAGGCTGGGTGTGTCACATCCCAGGTCACACTCTGTAACATAGGGTACATCGCAGAGCCCTAAAATGTCCCAGCTCACAACTATATACAATAAAAATCAAGGCTCGGTTCACAGTGCTGTGACGGCAAAGTTGGACCAATTTGCCCTGCAACTTCCTTTCGACTTGATCTGACTTGGATGCTATTTAGAAACCTGTACAAGGGGTGAAATCGCACCCAAGTTGGACCAATGTAGTGCAGGAACATTTTCTAAAGTCGGAGCGACTTGTGTAGTATCAGCTAAGACTGCTCTCATAGGGAAACATTGAATTTGCCATATCATGCGACTTGGGGTCTTACAAGTAGGATCCCATGCTGCAGCATTGTGAGCTGAGCCTTTTAGCTAAATTCTAGGCATATATAAGAAAAATGAATGCAGCAATGTAATCCATTAAATATATTTGTGGGGGCTTGTGCACAGGATGCATCTGCCCATACATAATAAAAACTAGGGGCATTTCAGCATCCAGGAGTCACAGATGATGCGTATAGCCCATTGCCAGCAGCCTGCCAAAATATACGACAGGCTAGAATACACAGTAAACAACAACATGATGTATTAAAGTAGAACTATATGCAAAACTTTTTATTTTTTTATTTATTTTCTCATTTTGATTAGGGTAAGAGAGGTTTATAACCCCTGTAAGTTTTATATTTGCCATCTTTGTCCTGTTGGGGAGATTTCCCTTCAATTCCTGTCCCATAGCCAAACAGGAAGTAAGTGAAAATATCTGCAAATTAAGTAAAATTCCTTGCGGACCCCCAGGTCACCAGAATTGGTGTCCCCATTGGAAGATTTCCCCTCTAATACTTTTCTGGGACAACCCACATTTTGGTATTTTCTTTTATGTTCAATGATAAGGGTAAACAGGACAAATAGAGCGAATCTCCCTAATGGGGACACCGACAGCAATGAAAACTAACAGGTGTTCTAATCCTTCTGCACTATATCCAACACTAAAAAAATTATACTTTAATTATCACAAATCTCTAATAAATGTGTGCCTTTTTATATCCACCTAAAGTTTAGCGTTAAAGCCCTTAAATACAAGCAGTGTACAGTACATACCTAAGTTTGACTTTGTATCAGTCTCTTGGAGTCTACAGTGAGGGGGAAGGAGAAGCAGCACAGGGAGCCAATCTGTTGTTTTTCAGGACAAGGGGCTAAGAGAAGAGAGCAGGGTGAAGGAGAGATGAGATCATCAGTGCCCTGCTTCTCTTTTCAATGTCCAGTCACAGGCTGGGGTGAGGAGGGGATCTGGAAGTGAGTGAAATTGTATCAGTAAGTTCAGGTCCCCTCTCCTACTTGGCAGGGCTGTGCTGTGTAGCAGAGTTGTGTAAAGCTCATAACTGGATGGACAGAAATACAAATAATCTGGCGGATAAAACAACTCCCATAATACTGTAAGTATTTTATTGTGTATTTAACTTGTTTTGCTTGGAGTTTAAAAAAAGACTAAAATAGTCATCATCCGTGTTTTAGTTGGACATTAAGAAGTACAGTTGTTTGCTGACCGTTTATAACTGTCAAGGATCCTGGCAGTACCAGTTGTGTCCTGTCATCCTCAATAATTGAACTTATGTGATTTTGTACTCGGTAGAACACTCCACATGGGAACTTGTTATACAAAGAAATGAAAAATTGATCAGACGTTGAGATGTCAATGAAGGGTAGAAATGGGGAGGGGTTCTGCAGTGAGAATATGGCGAGTTATTAAACTGCCATCTTTTATACATATATCAAAGTTTGGTTAGTGACAGACGTGTGGCTGTTAATTTAACTAAAAAAATGCTAAAAAAAAGCTATTGCAAAAACGTTGAAAAACTCAAAGTGGGGTTCCACCCAAAAAAAAAAAAACTACATGAAAAATTAAAAAAAAAAATACAAAAAAACATTTGGATATTTTTTTTTTTTACTTACCTCTAAATGCCTGTTGCTAGGGCAGGGTTTCTCAACTCCAGTCCTCAAGGCGCCCCAACAGGTCATGTTTTCAGGATTTCCATTATTTTGCACAGGTGATTTGATCAGCTTCACTGCCTTAGTAATTACCACAGCCGTTTCATCTAAGGGAAATCCTGAAAACATGACCTGTTGGGGCGCCTTGAGGACTGGAGTTGAGAAACACTGTGCCAGGGTGTCCCTCGTAGTCTTCCTCTTCCAGTGCCTTGGCTGGTGACATCACTTCCCCCTCGGCACAGGAAGGGCTCAGCTCTGCTCCCTCCCTCCTGTCAATCATCTGAGACCCATTACAGGTCCCAAGTGACTGAGCGGCCAATCACGGCGCACCGCTCGCGCATGCGCAGTGGGTGCCAGGCTGTGAAGCCACAGCCCGGCGCCCACAGGTGTAATGCCGGCGCCGCCGAACGGAGGGGGAGACGAGCGGGGCTTCGATCCCCCGCATCGCTGGACCCTGGGACAGGTAAGTGTCCAATTAAAAGTCAGCAGCTGCAGTATTTGTAGCTGCTGACTTTTAATTTTTTTTTTTTTTTTTTTACTGGACCTCGGGCGGAACTCCTCTTTAAGCTACTGACGTTTTTTATCACGTTATTTTAACGTCCAGTGTGCATGAGGTCTAAAACGGCTGAAGAGAAAATCACCACTGACTTCTTCTTCTTTTTTTTTTTTTCTTCTTTTTCTTTCTTTTTTTTTCTTTCTTTTTCTTTCTTCTTTTCTTTCTTTCTTTCTTTCTTTCTTTCTTTCTTTCTTTCTTTCTTTCCTTCTTTCTTTCTTTCTTTCTTTCTTTCTTTCTTTCTTTCTTTCTTTCTTTCTTTCTTTCTTTCTTTCTTTCTTTCTTTCTTTCTTTCTTTCTTTCTTTCTTTCTTTCTTTCTTTCTTTCTTTCTTTCTTTCTTTCTTTCTTTCTTTCTTTCTTTCTTTCTTTCTTTCTTTCTTTCTTTCTTTCTTTCTTTCTTTCTTTCTTTCTTTCTTTCCTTCCTTCCTTCCTTCCCCCCCCTGAAAATATCACTGTAGCCTTTTAAACCATACAAATGTCAGCCATCCTCAGCATAGGGTTTACTCTGCAAATACCACTTTATCTCATTCCTGAGGTCAGCAAGTGTCCTTGGAAATCTCCTGATCCTCTATTCTTGGCTTAACAGCCCATTATTCTTGGTGATTGTGTTTTCTACACAGCTGTAGTGTGCCTAGGTATAATGCACCGTGCTGTCCCTGACCCAGCATTGCTCCCAAAAGTACCACTATCTCTTTATCCCGAGCCTAGCTGGGCAGTGTCTAGGACAAAATCGATCTTCTCTCAATAGCTCAATAGTAGAGTGTACCTGAAAATCTGTCTGCCGCCCTCATCCACCCATCCCCTACATCCCTAGCAGTTTAGGCCTGATTCACACATGCAGGTTGCAGTTTGTACATTCCAGGTGCATTTTGTGTTTTTCAATACACGTTTTTGATCCATTGAAGTCTGTGGAACTAAAAACCAGAAAAAAGTCCCTGACCCTTTGCATAAAATGCACAGATGTGAACACGACCCATAGGAAACCATGTTAAATGGACTGTAGTGTGTTTCTGCAAAACTGAAAACGCACTAAAAAATGCATAGGTGTGAAGCAGGACTTAAAGTGATTATAAGGGTTGTTTTTTTTTTTTTTAAATAACAAACATATACTTACCTCCACTGTGCAGCTCGTTTTCAGAGTGGCCCCGATCCTCGTCTTCTGGGGTCCCCTGGAGACTCTCGCGGCTCCTCTCCACATCAGATAACCCTCTAGGAGAAGTTCTCTCCCGGAGGGGTCACCTTACCTTGTGGGCCCACTCCCGAGTCCAGCATTAGCTGCCGAATGTATGACTCGGCCCCGCCCCCCGGCGCCCGCGTCATTGGATTTGATTGACAGCAGCGGGAGCTGCGCTGCTATCAATCTCTCCAATCAGGACACGAGACAGTGGCCGGGGCTGGTGTGCTTGTTCCCGTCGCGCAAATTGTGGGGCTCAGGTAAGTATAAGGGGGGCTCAGGGCGCTGCTGCATTCAAAAATGTTTTTCACATTAATGCATTAAGGTGAAAAACAGCAAGGGTTTACAACCCCTTAAATGTCCATGCACTCCTTGGAAGTATCATTAAAGTGGAGTTTTGTGTGGCTATTAAGGGTTCATATTTGCATAGATAGCATGGGATATGTATGTGAGCTTATGGCGTGTGTCTGTGTATACACACATGCACACCCATACCCTGCTCTGCCAACATTTCTACTCGGCATGTTTGTCTTCTGCCAAGAAAGCCCTATGATTGTGCAAAGCAGTGATGTCATCAGCGGTGTGAAGATTTGTGTTAATGCCAAACCAAACCCAGTGGTGTTTTTTTATTTTTTTATTCCTGTCATTTAGAAATGCGATGACTGAATACAGCATTACATATCTCAGTACTGCTTGATGAATTAAAGCTCAGCTCCATGTGTCCTAAATACAAGACTAATGCTGGCCATACACTATACGAAAAATCGCCCAAAATTCGGTCATTTAGACAGTTTGAAAAAATGAAGGACAAGTTTGGAAATTCTCTGCCAAACGAACGATAAATTGAAAGGTTAATGTGTTTCCTGTCCGAACTTTCTACACTAGGTATATGTAAAGAAAACAGAAAATGCATTCATTAATGTCCACTGAACGATTTATTGGTCATTACATGATGGCACTATCGTTTGCGCTCATGGCCGAATGTATGTTTTTCGAAAATGGGTTCGGCCGATTTTTCGTATAGTGTATGGCCAACATAACAGTAGCTCACTCTTCCTTATGAATGCCAATAAAATTCTATCAGTGGTTGTGAACCCATTTTTTTAAATCTTTACCTACAGGTAAGCCTATAATAAGGCTTACCTGTAGGTAAAATGAAAACCCCTAAACCTGTACGGTTTAGGAGATATTGACTTTGCATGCAGCCGCTGACGTTGCCTTTAGTACATTATTGTGTTCAGTATACATACTCATCTGCCCAGCGGATTGTTCTGCTGCAATCCACTGCTGTGGTGTCACAGCCTGGGGCCCCACGCCTCTTTGGGTTCAGCCAGCTGGCCATGATGATTTATCTGTCCACCGACCACTGTTAGTCCCTATGCTTGCAGCCTCATGGGTTATGTGATGGGGAAATTCGAGGAGGCTGCGAGAGCAGGGACATCAGTCAGGGACATGGCAGTCACCAGTTTTATTTGAGGAGGGAGTAAAGAGAACTGCAGGGACTTTAGTTGTAAATCTGTTATTTTAAACTTTTCAGCAGAGTGGCAGTTAGAGGGGTGAGACAAAAAGTTTACCACAGACTGACAGGGGTGCTAACGACGGTCAGCATTAAATAAATTCTTTAAAACTTCTATCCTGAAAGGAAAACTGTGGCTGTAACTGCTTAAAAAAGTGTTAGCTGGATTATCAGATTTAGATGGACTTGACTTATGCCGCGTACACACGGGCGGACTTTCCGGCAACAAAGGTCCGACAGTCTTTCCGACGGATTTTCGACAGACTTGCCTACACACGATCACACCAAAGTCTGACGGATTTGTACGTGATGACGTACGACCGGACTAAAATAAGGAAGTTGATAGCCAATAGCTGCCCTAGCGTCGGTTTTCGTCCGTCGGACTAGCATACAGACAAAGGATTTTTCGACGGGACTCGAGTCCATCGGACAAATTTGAAACATGTTTCAAATCTAAACTCCTACAGATTTTTACATGAAAAAGTCCGCTGCAGGTCCGATGGAGCTCACACACGGTTGGATTGTCCACCGGATTCGGTCTGTCGGACCAGTCCGGCCGAAAGGTCCGCTCGTGTGTACATGGCATAATTGATTAAGGCTGAACTCCAGCTAACACTGCCCTCTCTTCCGATTGACATTGTTACTGTCCAGAGGTTTCTCTGTTGCTCCTTCATCCAAAATCGAGACACTCGAATGCCCCATACACACGGTCGGATTTTCCGATGGAAAATGTCCGATCGGAGCGTGTTGTCGGAAATTCCGACCGTGTGTGGGCTCCATCGCACATTTTCCATCGGATTTTCCGACACACAAAGTTGGAGAGCAGGAGATAAAATTTTCCGACAACAAAATCCGTTGTCGGAATTTCCGATCGTGTGTACACAAATCCGACGGACAAAGTGCCACGCATGCTCAGAATAAATAAAGAGATGAAAGCTATTGGCCACTGCCCCATTTATAGTCCCGATGTACGTGTTTTACGTCACCGCGTTCAGAATGATCAGATTTTCCGACAACTTTGTGTGACCGTGTGTATGCAAGACAAGTTTGAGCCAACATCCGTCGGAAAAAATCCTAGGATTTTGTTGTTGGAATGTCCAAACAAAGTCCGACCGTGTGTACGCCCTATTATGCTGCGTACACACATTCGGAATTTCCGACAACAAATGTTTGATGGGAGCTTCTTGTCGGAAATTCCGACCGTGTGTAGGCTCCATCGGACATTTGTTGTCGGAATTTCCTGGCCAGATCACCAGGTGAAACTAAAGTACAAAAAGCCTAAAAAATAGAACACAAATCCAGCCATTGAAGTTTACAGAATTTTTTCTTTTGGGCTTAAAACTGCTTTAAGTCTCATGAGCTGAACCATTGCTTGCTTTTAAGGGGCCATTTGGACAGCTTACGTCATTGTCCAGCTGCTTGCTGGTCAGTGGTTTGGGCTAACCAAATGTCCCTATAAAAGATCCATTTGGGCAACATAATGACTGTTTTTTCTAAGAAACCATTTTCTGGTTGACTAGTCAAAATTGCATAGACATTTTTATACATATTAACAGGGCTTTTTCAGCGGGAACGCACCTCCAGCACTGAATGTATGTAATTGCATGTGGTGTGGCGTGTGCTGGAGGATCTATTGATGCTGATCTGTTGTTGCTGCTGGGGGGGTCTAATGTTGCTTGGGTGGATATTTTTTGTGGGTGGTTCACTGTTTGCTGCTGGGGGGGTCTAATGTTGCTTGGGTGGATATTTTTTGTGGGTGGTTCACTGTTGCTGCAGGGAATCTATTGTTGTTGGGGTGGAGTCCATTGTTGCTGGCGGAGTCTATTGTTTTGTGGGGATCTATTGCTGGGATTCTTTTGTTGCTGGCTGCAGGGGATCTATTTTACTGCTTTTCTTTTTATCATCAACATGTTTCATACAAATGATTTAGCACCACAAAACAATACTTGGTTCTGTATTCTCTAAAAGGGGCAGTACTGGTAGGTGGGTAGGGGGTGGAATCAAGGGACGGTGGTCAGAGGTGGGTAGGGGGCAGAGACAAGGGGTGACTCAGACGGGGGGGGGGGGGGAGTTTCTGCACCTATTCTCTGAGAAAAAAAGCC